>JAMPIV010020391.1:270000-274632 GCA_024509875.1 Oreohelix idahoensis
ATACATACATACATACATACATACATACATACCATACATACATACATACATACATACATACATACATACATACATACATACATACATACATACATACATACATACATACATACATACATACATACATACATACATACATACATACATACATACAGAACATACATACATACATACATACATACATACATACATACATACATACATACATACATACATACATACATACATACATACATACATACATACATACATACATACATACATACATACATACATACATACATACATACATACATACATACATACCTATGTACATACATACATACATACATACATACATACATACATACATACATACATACATACATACATACATACATACATACATACATACATACATACATACATACATACATACATACATACATACATACATACATACATACATACATACATACATACATACATACATACATTACATACATTACATACATACATACATACATACATACATACATACATACATACATACATACATACATACATACATACATACATACATACATACATACATACATACATACATACATACATACATACATACATACATACATACATACATACCATACATACCATACATACATACATACATACATACATACATACATACATACATACATACATACATACATACATACATACATACATACATACATACATACATACATACATACATACATACATACATACATACATACATACATACATACATACATACATACATACATACATACATACATACCATACATACCATACATACATACATACATACATACATACATACATACATACATACATACATACATACATACATACATACATACATACATACATACATACATACATACATACATACATACATACATACATACATACATACATACATACATACATACATACATACATACATACATACATACACATACATACACATACATACACATACATACACATACATACACATACATACACATACATACACATACATACACATACATCAGGGGGGGAAATATCATCACCACAATACCCCCCATCCCTGCCCACCCCCACTAACTCACTCCCACATAGACCCCAACGTAGGTGAACTTAGCCGTCACTTTGCCACACCCAAATAGCTACGAGAGAGAATAAACCCCTCCCCCACAAACCACTAGCTAAAAAGCACGTCACGAAGGTGAATTGGCCATCCCGCAGCCAGGTAAGATGTTCAATCCCCCAGTGCAGTGAGTACATTCAAGTTGATCTGCATGATGATGATCTCACACACTTCTTGGACGGGAAGAGAGATGCAATCAAGTTTCCACCTGCCAGTGCAAAAGGGCTTTGGGAACAGCTGGACGAAGCCTTGGCAAAAGAGTTGGATAACAACCTGAAGCAGATAAGTTTGGAGAAGAAGCTGGAAATCTTCGGCGACATAATATATCTGCACTGTCGCAAAGAGTTCGGAGTGAGGGAGGCAAGGGAAAGTAACCCACCACGAAAAAGTAGAAGACAAATTAAAATAGAAGAAATCAGGAAACAGAAGAAGCATGCCCGAAAACTTTTCAAGAACGCAGTTGCCACAGAGAAGGAAGGGTTACGACAGGTTTGGGAGCACCTGAAAGGCCAACATAATGCCCTTTGTAGAGCAGAAAGGTTGTGCAGGAAGAGAAGGAAGACTCGAAGGGATAGGGAAAGATTCTTCAGGGAGCCCTTCAAGTTTGCCAAAGAACTGTTTGAGCAGCCACGGTCGGGTACGCTAAACATCAAGAAAGAAGACCTGGAAGAACACCTTAGAATGACATATTCAGATGGTCGCAAAGATGAGCCGCTCAGCAGCATGGCAGGCCTTAAATGGCCGAGTAAGCCAGGAGCTGAATTTAACACCAAGCCCCCAACGGTGCAAGAGGTAGAAAGCATTGTCCAGAAAGCTCGATGCAAGTCAGCTCCAGGTCCTAATGGTGTTCCATATGTGGTGTATAAGAGATGCCCTGAAGTGCTCAAACGACTGCTCCGTTTACTAAAGAATGCGTGGAAAGCCCAGCTTGTAAGCAAGGAATGGAGAAAGGCGAACGGAGTCTACATCCCGAAGGAGCAAAATTCCACAGACATCAGTCAGTTCAGGCCAATCTCACTACTCAATGTGGAAGGGAAGATATTCTTCTCAGTGATGGCGAAAAGACTCACTACATACCTCCTGGCAAATGGGTACATTGACACTACCATTCAGAAAGGAGGTATCCCAGGTACACCAGGATGTCTAGAGCATGCCATAATGATCTGGGAAGCAATCCAAAAGGCAAAGTCTGACAGAACAAACCTCCATGTAATCTGGTTGGATCTAGCGAATGCTTATGGATCCGTTCCACACCAGATGTTGTGGCAGGCCCTAGAAATGTATCATGTTCCACAAGAGATTGCAGCAATGCTGAAGCTGTATTTCGCATGGTTTTCTGTCAGATTTTCAACCAGAGAGTACACAACGAAGTGGATTGGCCTTGAAGTTGGAATTGCAATGGGGTGTACCATCTCTCCGATACTATTCGTGATGGCTATGCAGGTAATCCTCAATGCGGCCGAAGGAATGGCTATAGGTCCAAAGCTTGGGGGAAATGTTGTGTCACATGCCACCACCGCTCAAAGCATTCATGGATGACACAACAATTCTGACATCAGATGAACATCAGGCCCGGAGGATGTTAGAACGCCTGGATGAACTAGTCAGCTGGTGCAGAATGAGCTTCAAACCCAAGAAGTCGAGAAGCCTATCAGTCAGGAAAGGGAAGATAGCAGAAGACATATTCGTGGTTTCCAACCAAAGAATCCCTACTGTCATTGAGGAACCTGTTAAAAGTCTTGGCAGGGTGTACGATGCCTCATTAAAAGACTCGAAGGCAGTGCAACAGACAATAGAAATGGCAGACAGAGGGCTACAGATCATAGACCAAAGCAGACTCTTGGGAAAGTTCAAACTGTGGTGCCTCCAGTGCATGTTGATACCGAAGTTGCTGTGGCCACTGCTTATATATGAAATAAGCACCAGTACAGTCGAAGCTATAGAGCAAAAGGTCAACAAGTTCATGAGAAAGTGGCTAGGGGTACCACCAGGTCTGTCAGATGTAGCACTGTACTGCAAAAAGTCAAAACTTCTGCTTCCTTTCAAGTCAGTTGTTGAAGATTACAAAGTTGGAAAGGCAAGGCTTGCAATGATGCTACGCGAGTCAGCTGATGACGTGGTTAAGTCCATTCAGCCTACACTGAAAACGGGAAGGAAGTGGAGAGTGGAAGAAGCTGTTGATGCTGCCCAAGAGTCACTCAAACTGAGGGAGGTAATCGGATACACACAGACGAATAGACGGGGATTTGGTCATGGAGACATCCGCTGGTGGTCCAAGGCATCAAGCAGGGAGCGCAGAGACATGGTTGTTCATGAGATACGAGAGGCTGAGAATGATAAGAGGTTGCAAAAAGCAGTGCAGCAGGTCCAACAAGGCCAATGGACTACATGGGAAGGAGCCCTGCAGAGGTCCTTGACATGGAATGATATATGGCATATGGCACCTCTTAGGCTCAGCTTCGTGGTTAGATCAATGTATGACCTGCTGCCGTCGGCCACCAACCTTGTGAAATGGGAAAGTCGGATGATGAGCAGTGCCCCCTGTGCCAGGGGAGGCAGACACTCGAACACGTGCTCTCAGCGTGTAAGGTGTCATTAGGGCAAGGGCGATACACCTGGCGCCATAACAAAGTGCTAAATGAGCTTGCTGCGACAATAGATCTAGCAAGGATGAAGGCGAACAGCAAACCCAGGCCGAGCACCGCAAATACATACTTTTCTGAGGGCAGGAAAGTCAGCACACCCCAAACCGAGTAAACCAGGTAGCAGTTTTTACCATCTCTTCTTGATTGTGCAAACGACTGGGAGATGGCGGTAGACCTACCTGGACGAGGGGCATATCCAGAGAGTATCAGGAAATCGCGGAGACGGCCGGATATAGTGCTTCATTCTTCTTCAACGCTTCAGGTCATACTGATTGAACTGACCGTGCCATTTGAATCCAGATTAGACGAGCAACATTCGTTCAAAGCGGCCAAAGTATAGTGATCTGGCCGCGGATCTGAGACACGAGGGGTTCACTACAAGGGTCATGGCTGTTGAAGTGGGCGCAAGAGGGCTTGTGGCTGCATCAATGTATGATCTATTGAAACTGTTGGGGTTGAAGGGACAGGCGAGAACAAGGACACTGAAGAGGCTTAGTGAAACTGCCGAAAAGGCATCAGGCTGGCTGTGGAACAACCGCAATGGGCGATGGAAATCGTGACAATAAACGCTGCGGTACAGAAAACACCAGGAATTTTTCTAAGACCACAAAACGCTGAGTTTTGTGGTGTACTAGTGAGCGGGCTGTGACTGAGGGGCAAAAACAGACGATGTATATTATAGGGCTTCGCTCGATGGTTGTCTCAGTGTGTGCGACGGAACGAACGGAATAATTTGTCTTCCTCTTTGTTACTTCACAATTGCCTCCACGGCTGGCGGAGTTGTGGATTAAAGTTCCTACCATAAGTGAGAATGGGTTTTTCATTTTCGAT
>JAMPIV010020392.1:0-22632 GCA_024509875.1 Oreohelix idahoensis
ATCTATCTTCGGCAATGAATCTATCTCGGCAATATCTATCTCGGCAATGAATCTATCTTGTTCAACAATCTATCTGCAATGAATTCTAATCTTTCAATGAAATCTATCTCAGCAATGAATCTAACCTCGCAATGAATCTATCTCGGAAATGAATCTATCTTGGCAATTATCTATCTCGGCAATGAATCTATCTTGTCAAACAATCTATAATTGTCAATCATCTATCTCGGCAATGACTCTATCTCGGCAATGAATCTATCTCGGTAATGAATCTATCTTGTCAGTCAATCTGTCTCGGCAATGAATCTATCTTGTCAATGAATCTATCTCGGCAATGAATCTATCTCGGTATCCTGTCAATCAATCTCTCTCGGCAATAAATCTATCTTGTCAAAGAATTTATCTCAGCAATGAATCTATCTCGGCAATGAATCTATCTAGGCAATGAATCTATCTTGGCAATGAATCTATCTTGGCAATGAATCTACCTCGGCAATCAATCTATCTCGGCAGTGAATCTATCTTGTCAACGAATCTATTTCGGCAATGAATCTATCTCGGCAATGAATCTATCTCGGCAATGAATCTGACTTGTCAATGAATCTATCTCGGCAATGAATCTATATTGGCAATGATTCTATCTCGGCAATGAATCTATCTTGGCAATGAATTTATCTCGTCAATAAATCTATCTCGGCAATAAATCTATCTTGTCAATGAATCTATCCCGGTAATGAATCTATCTTGTCAACGAGTCTATCTCGGCAATGAATCTATCTTTTCAATGAATCTATCTCAGCATTGAATCTATCTCGGTAATCAATCTATCTCGGCAATGAATATATCTTATAAATCAATCTATTTCGGCAATCAATCTATCTCGGCAATGAATCTATCTTGTCAATGACTCTATCTCGTCAATGAATATTTCATGTCAATGAATCTGTCTCGGCAATGAATCTATCTTGTCAATGAATCTTTCATGTCAATGAATCTATCTTGGCAATGAATCTATATTGGCAGTGAATCTATCTTGTCAATGAATCTATCTTGTCACTCAATCTATCTCGGCAATGAATCTACCTTGTCAATGAATCTATCTCGGCAATGAATCTACCTCTGCAATGAATCTATCTTGTCAATAAATCTATCCTGTCAATCAATCTATCTCGGCAATGAATCTATCTTGTCAATAAAACTATCTCGGCAATGAATCTTTCTTGTCAATGAATCTATCTCGGCAATTACTCTATCTTGTCAATGAATCTATCTTGTCAATCAATCTATCTCCGCAATGAATCTACCTTGTCATTGAATCTATCTCGGCAATGAATTTACCTCTGCAATAAATCTATCTTGTCAATAAATCTATCTTGTCAATCAATCTATCTCGGCAATGAACCTATCTTGTCAATCAATCTATCTCCGCAATGAATCTGTCTTGGCAATGAATCTAACTTGTTAATGAATCTATCTCAGCAATGAATCTATCTCGGCAATGAATCTGTCTCGGCTATGAATCTATCTTGTCAATGAATATATCTTGTCAATGAATCTATCTCGGCAATCAATCTATCTCTGCAGTGAATCTATCTTGTCAATGAATCTATTTCGGCAATGAATCTATCTCGTCAATAAACCTATCTCGGCAATGAATCTATCTCGGCAATGAATATATGTTGTCAATGAATCTATCTCGGCAATCAATCTATCTCGGCAATGAATCTATCTTGTCAATGAATCTATCTTGTCAATAAATCTTTCTCGCCAATGAATCTGTCTTGGCAATGAATCTATCTCGGCAATCAATCTATCTCGGCATTGAATCTTTCTTGTTAATGAATCTATCTCGGCAATGAATCTATCTTGACAATGAATATATCTTGTCAATCAATCTATCTCGGCAATGAATCTATCTTGTCAATGAATCTATCTCGGCAATGAATCTAACTTGTCAATCACAGCTGTTGGAGACAATAAGAACATTTATTTAGTTAATAAATGTATTTATTCACTCATTAATCCTCGAACCCATCTGGAGCATAACCTTTCCATAACTTTATGATAAACTTCCGGTTCTGTGCCGTCCGATCAAGATTTTTCCAGGTTACCTTTATCCCGTACATGTTTGTCTCCCACTTCCCCTCTACGTGTGTTTTTTTGTTAATGTTCTTCTACCTCTCTTAACATGGAAATTTAGGGAACAAGGAAAGTCGTTCAAGACAGGGCGTCCAATCAAATGTCGGCGGGTAGATCTAGTATCTTGTTCAGCTGGTACTTTCCTGTTTACCGTCGTCAGTTCCACATTTTTGATCTTTACCATACCATCTCAATATCTTTGTTATAATGGGATTTGTCTGTATCTTGTCATCAGATAAACATTGGTGATCTTGTCATACCATCTCAATATATCTGTTCTAATGGCTTTTGTCTGTCTCTCGTCATCAGTTCCACAATCTATATATCTTTTCTACTGGCATTTATCTTTTTCTTGCCATCAGTTCAACATTGGTAATCTTGTCATACCATCTATTTATCTATTCTACTAGCATATGTCTTTTTCCTGGCATCAGTACCACATTGGTAATCTTGTCATCCCATCTATATATCTTTTCTACTGGCATTTATCTTTTTCCTGCCATCAGTTCCACATTGGTAATCTTGTCATACCATCTATTTATTTATTCTACTGGCATTTGTATTTTTCCTGCCATCAGTTCCACATTAGTGATCTTGTAATACCATCTCAATGTCTCTGTTCTACTGGCATGTATCTGTGTCTTGTAATCAGTTCCAAATTAGTGATCATGTCATACCATCTCAGTATCTCTGCTCTACGCAGAAACGTCAAGTGGCAGACTGATTAGAACGTTTGCTTATATAGACTACGTTACCGGTTTCAAAGCCAGGTAACTGTTAAAGAAAGAATATTAATGTATTTTGTATCATCAACACACATAGGTTACTACTAGTTAATTTTGCGGTAATATGTCTGTGTTAAATCATGTTTTTGCACGGGTTTTCACGTATATTGAACGCTACACATTTAATACTTCACCAGTTGATAATGACGTAACGCGTTCTGCACTAATTTATGCTAACGGCTAAGATCCTTGGTCTTTCGTTATCTGTGGTCTTCATGGTAAGACGTATTTTATCCAAGCTCCTAATATTGCGGAGAAAGAGCTCTAAGTGGCATCTATTATATTCTTCGAAGGCCGCCACTAATTCATCTAACATGATTCAGAACTTAGCGAGAAGTTCGTGATATTACTGAAGAAATATTCCAGTATATTTTTCCATTCACGTTGTCTGGCCCACATTACTTGGGTAGAATTCAGCTCTAGTACAGCGGCCAGAAATGAATGTTTGAGACGAGACTGTTGAAGGATTTCGACGATTATGTATGTACAATATGCTATGCCAATACCCAAGATGTTGTTATCTCTGATGTGAATTAAACGTACGGATATATTGTGGACCCTCCACCTGAAGACTTGAGTTCTTCAACAATTGATGTACTGTGTAATCTTACCCATATACATTCGTGTTATTTGTACGATGCATGTATTTTGTATGATCGTCATTCTATATTCAACTAATACTGCAAGAAGATAGCCCCCACCTGTAACTGTGGCGTCATGCTGCAGTCTACCTAATAGTAAATGGTTAAGTAGCTCTGATCTTGAGTTAAGGAAAGCAAAGGCAGCAAGCAAGGGAACTGGTTACCTCATTTCATATTGCAGAGACTTAGTATATGAAGGTCTCTAACACTTCACTCCGACTAAGAAAGTCTTTAACTACTTGGTTGACGTTTTTGTTTTTCTCTATGCTTCAGCGTCATACAATAGAACTATAGTGACATGTGAGTTCAAGATTCTAATTTTTGTGGTGGATTTGATGTCATTTAACTTCTATACAAGCCCCATACAATGACTGTGTCTTTTTTTTTTTTTTTTGCATTTGTTTACTTATTCTGAAATCGCTGCCTGTTACTCCAACTTTGTCTATATTTATGCTAAGTATTTGTGTATGAATCCACATTTTGCTGTGATGTTTTGCTATCATTTGCTGCGTTTATTCTCATTGCCTTGTCTCTAACCGATTAGCCAATGAGACAGACAAAGTTAGTGGTAATATTGTAAATTGAGAGTGCTGTTAAGTGTCTATTCAAAGTGGGTACGCTCAGGGGTTTAGAGTTAGGAGTTAGGGTCTGGGTTAGACAGAAAATCATTCACAAACGCTAACCCTGACCCTAACCCTATTAGCAACAAGATGGACGACATCACAGTAAACTTTTATTCAACCAAAATGATTGTGAAGAAACTACGCAAGTATTTGAGGCAAAGTAACTGGTGGAAACTAAGTTGAGACATATTGAATGATTACCTTAAGTTGAAGAACTGGTCAATCATCAGTCAATACCATTTCGCTCCTCAAGGAGCGTAGGCATTCATCAAACACATGTCAAGCCCTCCTGTCACGTGCCATTCACTCAAGTTATTGCCACTTATTCTTTTTCATTGTCACTTCTGTCTCCAGTTCTCTTCTCCGTGTGTTTTTGGTATACCTATGCCTCTCTTTTTTCCGTATCTGCTTCATCTTCCAGCTGTTGGAGTACTATGTGTTTGTTGGATTCTGTGATTGAAAATTTTTTCTCTTATTTCTTGAAAATTTGTCTCTTATTTCCTGATTTCTTAGATATCCCACATTATACTGTTGTCTATAGCTATATGCTGTTGCAAATTTGTTGAGTTTTAATTTTGTTTTAGCCAACAGAAGATGGTGGTCTGATACACCATCTGCTCCTCTACATACTTTCACATCATGCAATGATGACCTAAACTTCTTACTTATGCATATTTGATCAATCTGATTCTCAGTTCTGTGGTCTGGTGATATCCATGTTGCTTTATGTATTCTTTTGTGTGGAAATATGCTTAATCCTATAGCTAGTTGATTTAATACACAGAAGTTTGCTAATAGTTCCCTATTCTCGTTCATCATACCTAATCCATGCTTTCCCATCATTTCTTCAAAGCCAGTGTTGTCTGTTCCTATTTTCGCATTTAGGTCCCCATCAAAATTGTGATGTCCTTTCTTTTCTTATTGTCCAAGACATTTTGTAGTCTGATGTAAAAGTCTTCTTTCACAGATTCTTCTTTATTGTTTGTTGGTCCATAACACTGAGGAGCAGATGATGTATCAGACCACCATCTTCTGTTCGCTACAACAAAATTAAAACTCAAGAAATTTACATCATATAGCTATAGACAACAGTATAATGTGGGATATCTAAGAAATCAGGAAATAAGAGAACAATTTTCAATCACAGTATCCAACAAATACCAAGTACTCCAACAGGTGAAAGATGAAACAGATACGGAAGACCACTGGCAACAAGTAAAAATATATGGAACGAGACATGTGAAGAAGTACTGAGAAAAAGAGAACATCAGCACAAAGCATGGAAAACAACAGAAACCATTAGTAAGATAGAAGACAGGAAAAACAAGGAAGCAGACTTAACCAGAAGCAAAACAAGAAGCTCCAAAGCCAAGGCTCAAGAAGTGTACATAGAAGCAAACAAAGAAGTAGGAAGAAACATCAAAAGAGACAAGATGAAATATATTGATGATTTGGTAAGGGAAGCAGAGGAAGCTGCAGCCAAAAACAAATATGAGGGACCTGTACAACAACACAAAGAAGCTAACAGGGAAATATAAGCAAGCAAATGGCTTTATAAAAGAAAACAATAGAAAATTGTATAGTAATATCATCATCACCTCAACCCGTAACCCATCATGGGTCGTAGGGGTGCCATGGTGGAAGCATCAGCAGACAGGGTTCTCCACTGCTCTCTATCCTCAGCAATGCGTACAAGTGTGGAAAAACCGTGCCTTGCGCATTCTTTGATGTTATCAGCCCAGGATTTTCTTTGCCTTCCTCTTCTCCGTTTACGGGAGTGAAACAGGGGTGCCTCTTGTCTCCATTTCTTTTCTTACTAGCAATAGATTGGGTTATGAAAACATCGACATCACACAACAGAAATGGAATCTGACTAAACAGCTTGATGATCTGGATTTTGCAGATGATTTGGCTCTTCTGTCCCATAACCATAATCAGATGCAAGAGAAAATGAAAATTCTCGATGAGAGGTCACAACAAGTGGGCCTGAAAATATACAGGGAAAAGACAAAGAATATGAGAATAAATGCAAAAAAAATGATAACAAGGTTGAACTTGAAGAAACACCACTAAAAGATGTAGAATCGTACACATATCTTGGAAGTAATATAGACAAAGTTGGAGGGACGGAGAGTGATATCAAAATAAGAATACAAAAAAGCAAGAGGAGCTTTCATTGCATTGGGAAAAATATGGAGAACAAGAGAAATCAAGTCCAACACGAAAATAAGAATCTTCAACTCAAATGTGAAGTCAGTCCTATTGTATGGCTCTGAGATATGGAGAACAACAAAAACAACAACCAAAAAGCTACACACTTTTATAAACGGGTGCTTGCGTAGAAAGAAGGACTGAAATGGTATGACAAAGTCACAAATGTGGAATTGATGACAAGAACCAGACAAGTGCCAGTGGAACAAGAGTTGAGAAGAAGACGCTGGCGATGGATAGGACACACATTGAGGAGACCTGTTGATAGCATTACAAGACAGTCCTTGTTCTGGAATCCACAGGAAAAGAGGGGCAGAGGTAGACCGAAAAACACACGGAGAAGAAAACTGGAAACAGAGGTGAAAATGATGAGGAAAACATGGAAAGAACTTGAGCAGATGGCGCAGGACAGGAAGACTTGGCATGTGTTTGTTGAAGGCCTATGCTCCTTGGGGAGCTAAAGGGTATAGATTGATGCCTCTCTTTCCAGAGCAAGGACTGCCTGGGAATGCCATTAACATATTTCCTCAGTGTGTGTCCTATGCATCGCCAACGTCTTCTTCTCATCTATTGTTTCACTGGCTTTTGTCGTGTTCTTGTCATCAGTTCCACATTGGTGACCTTGTCATACCATTTAAATTCATCTATTCTACGCTAGCATTAGTTTCTGAATGTAGTTTTTGGTAGTTGTTTTTGTTGTTATCCATGTTTTAGAGTCATAAAATATGACAGACTTGACATTTGAGCTGATGATTTTTATTTTTGTGTATCCAATGTCTGTTCCACCAACATTGTCGATATTGCTGATTCTACATCTTGTAGTGGTGTTTTCTTGTTTCAAGTATGTACCTTGTTATAATTTCTTGCATTTATTCTCATCTATCTTTGTTTTTACTTGTGTAGAATTTTCAGGGGGCACTTGATGTGGCCTCTCACGAGTATTATTTATTTAGTCTCATATCTGAATACGGTTATGGAACTTAGAAGAGCCAAGTCATCAGCAAAACAAGTACATGATACATAAAGGTCAAGAACATGAAATTATGGGTTGAATGTTTGGTAATGAAAGAGCTGTTAGACGATAACGACGAATACTGATAAAGGCCCAAACAGAATAAATCACGTGTTTTTTGAAAGGCTATGTCTGTATTCCTCTATTTATTACATGAAAAAAAAAAATATATATCAGAGATAAATGGAACAATAAACCATGTCTGACATATTTCACATAGACGAAAGAGCAATAAAAAGTTATAACATTAAAAAAAAAATAGTTGCGAATTAGACGTATGGACACAAACATAGCTAATTACATAAACTTATTTTAAAAATGTAAAAACCTAAAAAAGGTATAAAAGTAGATTATTTTCATTAAAAATTATTTATAAAACAGCTTGTAAGAAAACAACTAGCATTTCAATGAAACGCCGTAATTGAAGATGAATGACCCTTCCTGCAAATTAGCATTTCAAAAACTTAAATTATATATTCTTTTACCCTTTTTCCCCCCCCCCCCCCAAATCAGAAAAGGACTGTCAACACAATGTGAATCAATGATTGACAAGGACTGTGAAATATTGTTCCCATGAGACGTTAAGATATCAACTAAAATGTCCCACCCACAACGCGCCAAAAAACAATACAGACTTCACCCCATAGACTGTTGACCTGCCCCCTTTGTCGTACTGATGATAAGAAAGGCAACTGATTAAAATGTGTAACCCCACCCCAAAGGCTTCTATAGACCTTTCACAAATGTCGGAATTGTTGACAGAGAAACCACCGACCAAATTCCTCCACGTGGCCCCCCCAGTCAAGCTCGTATGATAACCTAGAAGATGTGTTGCGATGGGGTATGGGACTGTGACAATGAGGTATAAACCTGTTGATAGCATTACAAGGCATTCCTTGTAAGGGGGGAATCCCCCCCCCCCCCCCTCCCCCAACACTGGAATAGAGAGGCAGAGGTAGACAAGGAAGTGTTGGAGCAGTGGAGAAGAGATAACTGCGATACGGAAGTAAAAATGATGAGGAAAACCATGGAACCAGAACTTGAGAGGATGCGCACGGGGACAGGAATGATTTGGCATGTGTTTGTTGAGTGGGCCCATATGCTCTTTGTTGGAGACTAGGTAAGGTTATTGATTGATTGATTGAAAAATGAAATTACTTATAATAAGTACCAGCTAAAAAATTAGCGAACAAAATAGATGATAAATTTATAAAATATAAAATTTGCGGTGGTGGCAACATGAATTCACAGTTTAAAAAGAGAGAAATTAAAAATAAATAATCTCAACTGGACAAAAATAACTTACCATAAAAAATTAACCAGTCCCTCATGTGGAAGTTAAAAACCAACATAAAGGGCACATAACTTAACATATGTGCTAATGCATCCATGGCGCTTAGGACTATTGCTCACCGTGATGAAAATCATTTGACAGAAAAAAATAAGATTAACATGAATATTTTTGTTATATGTGAATCTCATTTGTGAGGCTTTTATTACATTTGACGTGACAAGTCGAAATTTGGATCTTTAAACATGTATCCCACGTTTTAAGATGATATTTAAAAAGTCCTGGGATTTAAAGACAATGACATCCTAACTTTGGTTCAAGGCCGTAAATTAAATATACGTTAGTTAGAGACGGTGGATCCCCAGTGTGTAGGTTGAGTGCTTTCACCATAGGGATGTTCCAACAGAAGTGGACCTGGACAATAGTGCTATCATGGAGCAGTGTACAAATCACCAACCTTATTGGATCTGAGGGTTACCGAACTCCTATGTGATGAGAACTGTCTCGCACTGTGAGTGAGGATCGGCAGCCCTCCTTGAATTTGCTCCAAAGAGCTCTGGTCCTCAAAACAATTGAGGCTTTGGCAATCTCTGGCCCTCCAAAATGTTCGTCGCTTGTAGCTTTTGACCAGTTCTTGCTGCATCTCTATGTCGCTTGCTGGACATGATACCATTCATCAGTTTGGTGGGTGTCTCTGAAGGAGTCCTCTTCATGTTGTGTTATGAGTCTCTTCTGAGTGATATGTCTTCTCCTTGAGAGTTCGCAGGGAGAGTACAGTAAGACTGTCAAAAAATCATGTCAGTGAACTTCGCACTGACTGGTCTCATGCACCTGGATTCTGGTAGCAGCATTACAAAAAAGAGCTTACCCACTTGTGTGTTGTCTTCTGTCAGGACTCCGATCAAGCCTTAACGCAGTGTTGCATTTCAATCCATCTTTGTATTATGGAAGCATCTAGATCACACACATGGATAAAGAGTTACTATACACATTGATGGAAATGTTTCGTTAGAACATTGCGGCTCTGCCAAAAAAATAGTACACTTTGGGCTTCAGTATCTCAAGGATAGTATTCTATGATTCTTCACATGACTCATCTGGCGAGCGAGCGCTTGAATAAGATTGATGGCTCATTGTCCTTCATTGGTTGTCAGTGTATCCCCCCAAACAGGGCATAGTGAACGATGGCAGAAAAAGTCTGCAAGGACATTACGATCAATTTTAATTGATGTTGAAAAAAAGAAATAAGTTTCAACTTATTTAGAACTTAATAATGTAACTCATTAGAATAATAATGGTGGAAGTTAAATCCAAGGAACTGCACTGGTTTAATAGTGCTTAAGACTACCGTCTATTCTCTGGTCTCGGCTTCTGATCATTTGGACCGCATGACCAGTTTATCAAAACTGTGTGAGGTTGTTTTAGTTTAAGTCCATAAGAATGGAAAATGCTTTCCGTGTCAAACACTCTTTGATCTAGGTTCGGCAGCCAACTTTTTCACACTGGGTTCCACTCATTATTGCATAGCTATTTTGGGTTACTTAGCTGGACATCTGGAAAAAAAATTCCACTATTATCGTCGTTTTCATAGCTTTCCCCGTTTTGCTTTAGCTTGACTCAATTCGTGCTTATGGCACTGGTTTGAAAAACGTGATGGCTATCCCTTATTTCCTCTACGCCAGAAATGCCTTCATTGTACTCTCCCTTATACGGGTCTCGAAAACGTACAAACGTTTGTTTCAACTATTGACTGAGTTTCGATCTGGTGGTCAACAACAAGAGTGGGGATTATCCACATGTGACAATTGTGATTACCATCAGATTCGACCCTGGCTTGTTTCGCGAGCTGCACTTTTCCCATCCCTTTGCATCTTTACTTTCCCCCCATGCCTTCTGGCTCGCTTCCTAACCATACCTTAAACGTTTTGCTTTTATTTCAACCCACCCCTTTCAAGCTCGCCTTCCAGGGTTCCATAGTCTAGTTTCTCGCCCTGGCTTCTTCCTCCCCATAGTCTTCACTATGTAATGGTATCTCTTGTGTGTAAACATTGATCCTTGCTCCGAGTTAGGCTTAGTTGATTGAAGGCACGATCGTCAGAAAATTTAGGCTAATTTGTTCTCATTACTTTTTCATATGTCTCGTTCCATATATTTTTTTACTTGTTGCCAGTGGTCTTCCGTATCCGTTTCATCTTCCAGCTGTTGAAGTACTTGGTATATGTTGGATACTGTGATTGAAAATGCTTCTCTTATTTCCTGATTTCTTAGATATCCCACATTATTCTGTTGTCTATAGCTATATGTCGGCGTCTGTGGCCTAATGGATATGAACGCAGTTTCATAATCCAGATATACCAGGTTCGGAACCTGCTGCAGGCGGTTTGGTAGCAGATCGCTTTGTGTGGATTTTTAACAATAGTATAAGTGCCGTACCGTTCAGAAAGCAATGGCAAACTACTGAATGAAAAAAATTGCCTAGAAAAATCACAAACAGCCAATAAAAGCTGGGGTTGATTGCCACGTCCTGTAAAGGATAAGCAACTAACTTTCTATAGCTATACACTGTTGTAAATTTCTTGAGTTTTAATTTTGTTTTAACCAACAGAAGATGGTGGTCTCATACCACATCTGCTTCTCTACATACTTTCACATCATGCAATGATGACCTAAACTTCTTACTTATGCATATGTGATCAATCTGATTCTCAATTCTGTGGTCTGGTGATATCCATGTTGCTTTATGTATTCTATTATGTGTAAATATACTTCCTCCTATAGCTAGTTGATTTGAAGCACAGAAGTTTGTACATAGTTTCCCATTCTCGTTCATCATACCTAATCCATGCTTTCCCATGATTTCTCCAAACCGGTGTTGTCAGTTCCTCTTTCGCGTTCAGGTCCCCCATCAAAATTGTGATGTCCTTTCTTTTCTTTTTGTCCAAGACATTAAGTAGTCTGGTGTAAAAGTCTTCTGTCTCAGATACTTTTTTTATCATTTGTTGGTGCATAACATTGGATGATGTTTATATTTACTATCTATTTGGCTGATTTAAACCTTGCTGTTATAATTCGGGGTCCCATTGCTTCCAATTCTATAAGTGCCTTCTGTGCTTCCCTAGACAGCATTATAACCACCCCTTCACTGTAGTGGGCTCTTTCCTCATGTCCTGAGGACAACACCGTTTCTCCTGTGATCAATCTCCTCCTCTCCCTGCCCTTCCACCGTGTCTCGCAGAGACCCAGGATACCAATCCTGTAATTTACATTTCCGCTGCTACCTGTGCAGTTTTCCCTTGCTCACATAGAATGCGAACATTCCAGGTGCCAATCCTGGAGATTTTCCTAGACGAAGAAAGGTTATTCGGCAACCCAAACTCCTTTCGGCTTTCTCTGGGCTGCTTCATGCGCCTCCTTCCAGAGAACCTTCTTCTGTCTTGGGATGCTGAGTTGATTTGTATTCTGTATTTGACTTGTCCATGTTTGTTGAAGTTTTTTTTTGGTAACACGTTTTTTACCGGGTAGCACACGCAATATGATAGACTTTATATAAATATATATTTATATACGATTATATATAAGACTGTATCATTATATATATATATACTTATATATTAATATAGCCCTATACGTTAATATAATTATATTTCTATCTTTTACATATATTTATAGATACACCTATATAAATTATCTATTATATATATATACTGTTCGCACGTATTATATATAATATAGTGGTAATATAGAAAATTTCATCTATAGTAGCTTATATAAATCGATTATTTCGTTAATTCAGTTTCTATTCGTTATACTTTTACTTTCCACATGATCTAATGCTTATTTTCTGTGCTATTCCAACAACTTAAACCAAAGTTTGAGACTGTTAGCCACAGTGTGACTCGCAAAAAAAAAACCAAACTCGTAATTCCACAACATAGTGTAACGGACTACTCTGATGCCTCTATAACCTATAGAAACATTCACTATGACATGGATGCCTGGGGGTACGTTTTGGTATGGTGGTGGGTGGGTGGTGTGTTTTTTTAGTTCCGGGAGTGGGGGGGGTTGGGGGGTCGGGGGTGCCGGGGGCTGGCGTCGGGTGGGGTCGTGTGATGGCGGGCTGTTGGTTAGGTGTATGCTAAGAGGTCTGGCTTGTCCTGGGTGGGTCGGGGGTGTTTTTGCTTTGGTTGGGGGGTTGTTGCTGGTGTTGGGTTGTTGTGAAATTTTTGTTGGTCTTGGTGGTTTATGGTCTGTTCGGTGAGGGGGGTCGGTGTGGGAGTGCGTGGTGGTTGGATCAAAGTTGGGGGGGATTTTTGTGGTTTTTTAGTTTAAAAAAAATTGGGTGGTGTTGTGGGATGGGACTGCCCACTCTTCCCGCCAGTGCAAGAGACAATTGTCGGAGATTGGTGGAGCCACGTACTTCTGGTCGGAGTTGTCTGTCTGCTGATTCATCCTCTATAAGTGTTCTATGGGACGTTCATGTTTGATGACATGGCCTGGCCACGGATATGGTCTGAGCCGTTTGTTGTCAGCGAGAAAAAGACTGGACATGGATGAGTTGTTGCCACATGAGGTCGAGCGTTTCGATATGCTGCCTGAAAAAATCGACTTATTTCGTGTGCAGAAACCAGAAAGAACGAGATCGAATGGACGTGGATTGGACGAAGAATTTCAGCGGACGATCGGTTGGGCAATCAGGAGGGTCCTTCAATTTGAACCAGGTCACTTCCTTCGTGAAAATGATATGTTAATCGCACCTCACAATCAAGTAACCTGGACCACGATGTTGGAGGGGCCTCATCAACGGTGTTACTGGGCGTGTAAGCGCTCATTGGAGTCTGCAGCGGTTAAACTCTTTATCGTCTATCGTGTCGCTGGAGCACACAAAAAGTGATTCATACTAAGAATCAAAACCTAGTCTCCAGTCATTCCCAACGGTTTATTGACGATGCCTGGTTTCAGGAGGAGGGCAGGTCGGGTTGTCGGCGATGGGGGTCCGTAAGAAAAGGGACATCTGTAGGGTCTTGCTCGGCCCAATGACCATGTTGGTGCGTGCCAGCCCGGTGTTAGGTCGGGGACGTTCGGTTCTTATGGGCTGAATTCGTACGAGCTAGGCTGAAATTGACTGGCGGGACTGTGGAAAGACGCAAGATGCAATTACGATTCCTGTGGTTTGAAGCAGCCGTATGAAGCGGTCTTCGGCAGGAATTGTGACTCTGGTCTTCACTGCGCGGCGGTCTGCCACTGGAGCCAGGTTTCTTTGAAATCGCCTCCAAGGCGACTCAATGGTGCTTTCTAACCACATTTTTTTTGTCTGACCACTACAATTTTGTGACTGTCAAGTCTGTAAACGTCCATTGATGATGAGTCGTTTGTTCTGTAGTGAGATGAGCCATACTTGCGACAAGCAGTTGAATTTTCAACTGAATTTATTCGAGGAGCGTCAATCTTTTATGTGCATTCATGTAATATGGGTCAGAGTTTTGGTTTTGTTCAGTAAGTTTGGGATTCTCTATGAACCTTTCACGAGTTATGATGTCAATAATGTTGTTATTTTGACCTTGACCTCTTTCATTGACCTCATACAAAAACAAAAACTGTCAGTAGCTACTGCTAAATTTTCAAGGAAGTTCGGAGAAAAAACTTGCACTTCAACTTTCGCCGGTGTTAATAGACATATGATGCTTTTCACTGACGCTCGGTTAGAAGTAAAAATAGCCAGGAATCACTCAGAAATTGACTTAATATCCTTAAAACAACACTTAAAACTATATCGGCAATTCACAACAACATTTTAATATCTCGTATTTAAGCAACATCCCTGCTAGTAAAGAGACCGAAGTGTAGCCCATGAGCATGGCATGCACTAGTTTTTCTGTGCACAGGCCAAAAATCAAACCAAAAACGACACAGTATAATTGAAAATGTCCTCAAACCATAGAACAGTAACAAATGGAAGGGCGAAGAGACTTGACAAGAACATCTAAAGAAACAACTGGAAACGGATCATCCATAGTCATCATCATCATCATCATCATCATCATCATCATCATCATCATCATCATCATCATCATCATCATCATCATCATCATCATTATCATTACCTATCAGCTTCCTGTGGAGCACAGACCATCAACAAATACACTACTATCATGTGCCATCTGTTTAAGGTCTTACACTGACATCTTTACTCCTATCATGTCTGTCTCCAGTTCTTTTCTCCACAGATTGTCCTGGTCTCTCTCTCTATTTATCTTACCCTTGGTGTTCCACAGTACGTACTGCCTCGTAATGCTATCAGTGTTTTTTCAATGTGTGCTACATCAATTTTCGGTATTTTATACTGTAATCTTGATACATTGTTAATAAGCGTAATTATGTTATGGATTTGTTGATACTCTTGCTTTTAGGAAGTTTGTATATTTATAATAGTAGGCTGAGTTTTACTATTTGCGAAGTCTATTATAGTAGCTAGCTCATTTAGGGCTCTGTTGTGTCGCCACGTATTTCGTGGCCCTTGTCCAAATGAGATCTTACATGTTGAGAGTACATGTCTCTGTGGTTGCTTCTCTTGGCATAAGGGGCAACAAGAATATTCAGTTTTAGACAAACCTGACATAGATAAAGGTGATACGAAATAATCGTGAACAGATGTCGCAAGAGAGGAAGGTTTGTTGTGAATTTATTGAAAACAAGTGTCCTGATGAAGGATCCGTCAGCGTGTTCATGTTTCTGCTCTGTCAGGGTGTTCATATTTCTACTTTGTCATTTTATTTATATTTCTCCTCTCTTAATTTATCTCCTTTCTACTCTATTATTTTGTTCATATTTCTACTGTGTCAATGTATTCATATTTCTCCTCTGTCAATGTGTTCATTTTCTACTAAGTCAATGTGTTCATATTTCTATTCTCTCAGTGCGTTCACTTTCTCCTCCTCATCATGTTAAACAAATCGCCACATAAACCATCTTTGTAAGAATATGTGAATACTTGGTGCAGGCTTCTGGCAAGGGGACCGGGTGTAGGGGAGATAATAAAAGTTTGGTTTGGGTTTTAAGGACTAATTTTATTGCGCACGGACAACTCTGATCTCCTCCATTAGATCACACAAGGAGGATCTCAGCACAGTTGAAGAACTCCATACTACCGGCGAGAATCCCAATGTGTGTATACAGGAATATTACTAACTTACTTAGTCGTTCCCCTTCTATCGTGAGGTGTAGAGGTTTGGAAGAGAGAGCGCCAGACTATCCTATCGGCTGTCTTCCTCCTGGCCTGGTTCCATTTTAGTCCTCAGTCCTTCAAAGATTGTCTAATGTTGTCCTCCCAGCGGACGCTGGGTCGTCCTGGGGGTCTGGATCCCTGGCTCTTTGTTTCCCATGCTTGTCGTGGTAGCCGATCTTCTTCCATCCTGCAGACATGGCCAAATCATCTTAGTTGGGACTGTTCTATTTGGGTCTGCAGGGGGTGGGATTTTAGGCCTTGCCGTATCGTCTGGTTGCGGATCATGTCTCTTCTTGTTACTTCAACCACCTTTCTCAGATACCTCATTTCTGAGGTTTGAGTCTTGTGGGTTGTAGTCATTGCCCATGACTCGCATCCATACGTCAAGACTGGGACATAGGTGGAGCGGTATACAGCCATCTTCGTTTTCTTACCAACCTTCTCTTGCTGAGGAATCCTAGATTTATGGCCTGAAAAAGTCTCCCAACTGCTGCTTTTCGAATGGCCAACTCTTCTTTGATGCCTCCCTTTCGGTCTATAATAGCCCCAAGGTATTTAAAGTGTTCGACCTGCTCCAGGACCTGTTCTCCCAGATTAATCTGATGTCTTCTTTCTTCTCGTGATATCACCATGGATTACTACTTACGGGTAGAGTAACATCCCTAATATTGTTTTGATAACCTCTGCCAAGTGGTATTTCTTCCATACTTCTGTTGTAAAATTCCGAAGTTAATCATGTTACACAAATACGGTCTTGCCATCTTTATTCTCCCAGCAGTTGTAAACACAGGACCAAGAAAGCGTTTTTCGTTGGTCGGTCTATCATATCTTTTTACAATGTATGGTGAACGGTAAGGTCAGAATTATTAGAATTCGTGATGTGAAACAGACGTCATTTCACGACATCAACCTAGACACAAAATCCGTTGATTGTATTCAGAAATCAAATGTAAGTAAGAACTAAGGTCGGCCTCTCACAACGAAGAGCCATAAAATTTGGATTAAGACTATAATAAATACTATCACCACTACTATTCTTTCATCGTCTAGACATTGTCATTAAAGATTCACAAGACAAGACATATAATCAAAATGAAATGAACGACGCGATCTAAATTAGGTGTCTTTTGCTGATGACTAATACAAATATTTATAGAAACAGCGTGCAATCTTCTTAACATCAGCTGCTTAGAACATGACATGAAAATCGACACAGAAAAACCTGAAATGTTAACAAGAAGTGAAGCGTCAAGAAAGAGAGAGAATGAACGAACGAACGTTATTTTCAAATGGTTAAGAATTGGGAATGCAGGGACGTCTAACTATCTGCCCACAACCATAGAGCACAAACCAAGTTAATACAATTAAAATAAAGAAACAGAAGTGTTTAAATACACCAGGAATCAGTTCACCCGGTAGAAGAAAGACAAACAGACTGAACTCAGTGTTCTATAAACCAACAAAGACAGTAATATACTTAGATATAAGTATATCAAATTAACATCATTACACTTTAACTCCACAAGAAGCAAAGGCCTTCGACAATGTTAGACCAAGTTATTCTTGTACATGCCATCAGGTCAAGGTTTTCTATGTCATCCTCCCCATTTTAGTTACTATCACCAGCTCTCTTTCCCCTTGGGATTTTCATTAGCATCTGCATTGTCTACCTTGGAAATTTAATAACGTGGACTAGCTGATAATACCATCAATTGGTTTCTTCAGTGTGTGACCTATCCATCACCAGCGTCGTCTTCTCATATCTTATTTCAATGGTTATTGTCATCAGTTTCCCATTAGTGACATTATCATACCATTTCAATCCTTCGAATCAGCACAGTCGTCAGTTTATAAAAGTTTGTAACTTCTAGGTTGTTGTTTTTGTTGTTCTCCATGTTTCATAGCCATACAATGTGACTGACTTGACATTTGAGTTGAAGATGCCTATTTTTGCACTAGTCTTGATTTCATTTGATTTCCATATTGCTCAAAAGCAATAAAAGCTGCTTTTGTCATTGGTATTCTTATCTTGATATCCTTGTCTATCCATTCACTTTTGTTTGTACAGCCGCCAAGGTATGTGTATGAATCTACATTTTTTAAGAGTTCTTCTTCAAATGAAATCTTGTCATTGACAGGTGCACTAATTCTCATAATCTTTACCTTTTTCTCTGTGTATTTCGAAATTAATGTGTTACCTCGCTATTACTCGTACAATTGTTATTTTATCTTGCATCTGGTCACGGTTACGGGACACATGAACTAGATCGTTGACAAAATCTAGGTCGTCTAGCTGTTTTGTGTCAGAGCTCACTAAATTTCTTTTTTGAGAGCCAATCACGTTGCTTTCATTACGCAATCTATACCCAGTTATGAAAGAAATGATGTCAAGAGGCATCCCAGTCGCCCTCCAATTCTTATATCAAACATTTTATAAGTGCCCTTTGTGAACAATTCTGCATTTAGTGTCTTCACACGTTTTCGTTATTAGGTTCAAGACTTTCAGGAAACACCATAATGTCTCATAAGTTTCCAAAGTGACTCTTTATCTCCACTGTTAAATGCCTTTCCATAGTCACAAATCCAACGCAAAGAGGGGAGTCTAATGCCAAAGTTCCCAACACTGATAGTAATATTTACTTTTGTTTATCACTCCCCTTCTTAGGCAACTTGACAGATATTCTTCCTTCCGTTTTCCTGGATTTTTTTCTCTCACCTAGACTTTAAAGAGTATTTCTGTAGAGGTGTAAATATCTTCTTTGATGACCTCTACTGTAATGTTAAATGTTCCAACATATTTTCCATCTTTTAGAAGCTTTGCAAATTTGCTTATTTCTTCATAGTTTGGTCTCTCAAGTTAACTTGTATATTCTTTTAGATAATAAATACCATGGAAAGATGAATACTTAAGAATAGCGACTTTGTTTAATCAACAAAAACAAAATGAAAGTAGATCCCTTCAAATGCTATAACAATTTCCATATATATCCGCTCTGACAAGAAGTTATCTATCTTGATGAAAGATATCCCCCGACATATAAGGGATCGCTTCCGGGATTAAAGAAAACAAATACCCGTTCGCTCTGACAAGAAGTTATCATCTGTCTGGATACAAGTTATCTGCCCCGACATATAAGGGAACATTCCCTGGATTAAAGTAAACAATTACCCATCAGCTCTGACGAGAAATTATCTGTCTGGATTGTTAATGTTGTTGTTGTTGTTGTTGTTGTTGTTGTTGTTGTTGTTGTTGTTGTTGTTGTTGTTGTTGTTGTTGTTGTTGTTGTTGTTGTTGTTGTTGTTGTTTAACTAGGGCTGCTGAGTTTCTCGCTCTTTAGCAGCCAATACCAAGTTAAAGACTCCCTGGTATTATCTACACTGTAGATCTAGGCTTTTCCTGTGGCTTTTCTGCCATTCCGAAATGTGCTGAGTTGAAGTCATGAGCTCTAGTTTCTCCATCTTGGCTTGCATTTAAAGGATCGTCACACCTGGTCCCAAGCCAGGAGTGAAAAGTGGGTGGCATACTGTGCATTCCCCGCCATCCAAGGGATGTCTAAGAGCCATACAATAGCACTGACTTGACATTTGAGTTGAAGATTCTTATGTTCGTGTTGGACTTGATTTCTCTTGTTCTCCATATGTTTCCAAATGCAATGAAAGCTCCACTTGCTTTTTGTATACTTATTTTGATATCATTGTCTGTCCCTCCAACTATGCAGAGCTAAAATATTGTACTCTGGTTCTGGGCTCTCCCAAGGAATTGTCACGTTCTGCACAGAGCCACTTCTCAGCTTCCCCGGACTATCACTAGGTCCATAGTGAGATCCTTCTGCATGCAGTCAACCAAGTCAAAGCCAAAGATTTACGCCTGGGGGTCAAGTGACTTCTCCAAGCTTAGTGTGCAATGCTTGGTTCTCAACAAAATTCACCAAAAGGGGAATCCCTGGAAGTGTGTGTTTGATTTCAAGAGTAAATGAGGATGTAATTAGCCTCACAGACATAGGTTCACTTTCACATACGTATATTGTAGCATTGTGTATAGCTGGTGGTCATACAAGGATGACTCCAGATATGCCTCCATGAATATCGGTCTGGATAAAAGTGTTTTTTTTTGTCCCGATATATATATATATATATATATATATATATATATATATATATATATATATATATATATATATATATATATATATATATATATATATATATATATATATATATATATATATATATATATATATATATATATATATATATATAGATATATATATATATATATATATATATATATATATATATATATATATATATATATATATATATATATATATATATATATATATATATTAATATGAAATAAATATAAAGGTATGTTATCAGGCACTCGCAGGAAATAAAGAAGTGAACACCAGACAACAGAAAAACAACAGACATGAGTGGCTTACCCAGGATTTGAACACTGGACCTTCCGCGCGACAACCCTGCCTAGCCATGCAAGGGAATCACACTATCCTCCCTGCCATCTACGTATCATCAAAAAATGATTTTTCAATGGCAGGTCATCAGTGCGAACCACAATACACGACACCGGAAGTCCACCATGGGCAGTTCAGCCTATTAATGACGCAATCACTTCTGTTGATTCTCTATCCTGCAGTATAGGCCAATCCAACAAGACAAGGACCTTAATACTGTGTCCAGTAAATGATAGTAGACTAGAACAGTGAGAACAGAACAGTGGGTAGGTTTGGTATTGTATAAACATTTATTACATATATATATAATATACATATATATATATATATATATATATATATATATATATATATATATATATATATATATATATATATATATTTCAATACCCTTTGACCCTTTGGCTCCCCCAGGAGCATTGGCCTTCTACAAACACATGCCAAGTCTTCATGTCCTGAGCATCCGCCCATATTCACCTCTGTATTCAGTTCTCTTCTCCATGTGTTTTTGGTCTACCTCTGCCTCTCTTTCCCTGTGGATTCCAGAACAAAGACTGCCTTGTAATACTATCAACAGGCCTCCTCAATATGTGTCCTATCCATCGCCAGCGTCCTCTTCTCAATTCTTGTTCCACTGGCACTTGTCTGGTTCTTGTCATCAATTCCACATTTGTGACTTTGTCATACCATTTCAGTCCTTCTATTCTACGCAAGCATCCGTTTATAAAAGTCTGTAGCTTGTTGGTTGTTGTTTTTGTTGCTCTCCATGTCTCAGAGCCATACAATAGCACTGACTTGACATTTGAGTTGAAGATTCTTATGTTCGTGTTGGACTTGATTTCTCTTGTTCTACATATGTTTCCAAATGCAATGAAAGCTCCACTTGCTTTTTGTATACTTATTTTGATATCATTGTCTGTCCCTCCAACTTTATCTATATTACTTCCAAGAAATCTGTACGATTCTACATCCTTTAGTGGTGTTTCTTCAATTCAACCTGGTTATCATTTCTTGCATTTATTCTCATAAACTTTTGTCTTTTACCTGTGTATTTTCAGGCCCACTTGTTGTGACCTCTCATCAAGAATTTTCATTTTCTCTGGAATCTGATTATGGTTATGGGACAGAAGAGCCAAGTGTCCTGCAAAACCAACTCATCAAGCTGTTTAGTCAGATTCCACTGGATTCCGTTTCTGTTGTGTGATGTCAATGTTTTCATAACCCAATATATTGCTAGTAAGGAAAGAAATGGAGACAACGGGCATCTCTGTCTCACTCCCGTTCTAATCCTAAACGGTTCTGTAAGTTGTCCTTCATGAAGAACTCTGCATGTCATGTCTTCATATGTCTTCCTTATTAAGTTAATGATCTTTATGGGAACTCCATAATGCCTCATCAATTTCCACAGTGATTCTCTGTCTACACTGTTAAATGCCTTTTCATAGTCAACGAATCCGATGTATAGAGGTGAATTCCATTTTAGACTGTGTTCAACTATTATTCTCAATGTGGCTATCTGGTCTGTACAGGATCCGTTTTGTCGAAAACCTGTATGTTCATCTCTCAGTTTCTTGTCTATGGACTCTTTTAATCTCTCAATGATGATTCTGTTTAATTCTTTTACAGGCATTGATAGTAACATTATTCCTCTATAATTTGTGCACTCTTGTGAATTTCCCTTCTTAGGCAACTTGACCAGATAACCTATCTTCCATGCTGCTGGTATTTTCTCTCTCTCCCATACTTTGCAAAGTAGTTTGTATAATATCTCTATAGAGGAATCAATATCTGTGGTGATGGCAACTGCTGGAATTCCATCTGGACCAGCTGCTTTTCCATCTTTCAGAAGCTTTATGGCTTTCTTTATTTTTTCTCTACTTGGTCGTTCACAACTGATTAGTAGCTTCTCTTCTGCTGGCTGGATGTCTGTGGGATTAATTGGAGCTGGTCTATTGAGAAGTTCCTCAAAATGTTCTGTTCATCTCTTCATGTGTTCTTGTATATTATATGGCGGACAAAACAAGGGCCGAAAGAGTGGACGCAGTCATTAGTAATACCGCTTCCAAAGAAAGGAAATCTAAAAATGTGCAAGAACTACAGAACCATTAGCGTTATTAGTCATCCAAGTAAAGTGATGCTAAGGATACTTTTTAACAGAATAAAACAGAAATCAGAAGAAATCTTGTCCGAGGAACAGGCTGGCTTTAGACCAAAAAAACGTACCTCAGAACAA
>JAMPIV010020393.1:0-42072 GCA_024509875.1 Oreohelix idahoensis
TGTGCCTGACAAAAACAACTATGAGGTTGTCAGAGCAGCATTGTTAAAGAAGTACCAACTTAACGAGGACGGATATCGTCTTAAATTTAAAAACATGTTACCAGAAACTGGAGTTGAATTCTCTGAATTCATCTCAAGCATACGTCTTACTTTTTTACGATGGGTTGAGTTGTCTAAGACAGAAAGTACATTTGAAGCCCTTATGGACTTACTACTTAGAGACAAGGTTATGTCTTCTGTTAATGAAGCTTTTCTTTCTTTTCTTCATGAGCGTAAGCCTAAAAACATAAAAGAAATGGAAGAATACTGTAGCCAGTATGTTACTGCACATCCTCACATAACCATTAGCAACTCTAAAGTAAAAGAAGGTCTGCCAGTTGCTTCGGCAGCACCTTATGGCCCAAATTTTATGCGTAAATTTCAGGGTAGCCAGCAGAATTTCAATAAAAAGAGTAACCGTAATTATGCCCAGAATCATAGCAATCAATTCCAGGGAGATTCTTCTTCCCAGAACTGGAGACAACCTAATATTACACGGTATTCTACTCCCGGTAACTTTAGAAATTTTCATAAAGGTAATCGGTATAGAGGAAAATATTTTTTTGCAGAGACCTCAATACCAAGATAATAGAGGTTCTCAACAGCATAGAGATGGTAATGACAGTTATGGAAACTGGAACTCAAACCAGGATAAAAATTACAGTAGGGACTTTAATGATAATTGCAGAGGCAATAATGGTCGCGGTAGATCGCAACATAAGAGAAAAAGATATCAACAGACAAACTCTGTTCAACAAGAATCTCAGGGAGCAGATAAACAGATTAATAATGATAAAGACCATAATGCTATCGGATGCTCATCTTTTTGATTTTGGTAGGGCAAATAAATGTATCCAATGCAGTACTTTATTTGATCCGAAAACCGTTAGTACTCTAAGCTGTGGTCATCCTTTGCCCGCTCTTCCTGCTAATGTTGCTCATGATGGGAGAGGTTCTCTTATATTACATAAGGGGCTTGTAAATAGTAATCCAGTCTCGGTGTTGTTTGATTCTGGATGTACTACTGTCGGCGTTAGGCAATCTCTTGTAGATCCATCCTGTGCTACAGGAAAGGTCATCAAATGTGTCACATTTGGTGGCACGTTGGAAAAGTATCCTACTGCTATAATACATATTGCTACTCCTTTCTTCACGGGAGAGGTCCACGCGTGTCTACTTCCAAACCCTATTGCGGACCTTATTATTGGTCGTATTCACGGAGTTAGGGAATGTACCCCACAGCAGATTGCTGTTTGGGAAGAGCAAAACATTGAAGCTACCAATGCGGTGGTCACAAGAGCACATGCTCTGGATCCACCTCAAACTTCATTAACTAATAATGATGAAGTAAATGACCAAGATAGTCACTTGACTATTACACGTGACTCATTTATCAAATTGCAAGAAGAAGATCCTTCTTTACAAAAATTCTTCATTCTAGCAAAAAAAGGTGATCCTAATCAAAATACTAATAGAAAATCATGGATTTCTATGAAGAACGGCGTACTTGTACGTATAGTACAAGACTCGACTACGTCCACTCATTCACAAATTCTTGTGCCTAAGAGCATGAGATTGCAAATATTGCAACATGCTCATGACTCGCAATGTGCTGGACATATGGGTTTTTCCCGTACAAAGTCGAGGGGTTCTTGCGGCTTTCTTTTGGCCATTTGTGAGCAAGGACATACGAATGTACTGTCGCTCTTGCAAAGTATGTCAGGAGGTCAAATCTAAAGGACCACGACATGCTGCGCCTATCCAGGCTGCTGACATTCCTATTCGCCCTTTTCAAAAAATGGCAATAGATATTATCGGTCCTTTTAGAATTAAGTCGGCTAGAGGACATCAATTTATTCTTACATGTGTCGATATGTGCACACGTTGGCCAGAGGCAATACCTCTCAAGAGCATCTCAACTGCTGATATCGCAGACGCTCTTTGGCTGATATTTTCTCGCTTGGGTTTTCCCGGAGAAATATTGTCAGACCATGGCACTCAACTTATATCAGACACTATGTCACAGGTAATGTCTATGCTACATATTAAAAGGTCTCTCAGCAGTATCTATCACCCAATGTCTAATGGGTTAGTCGAACGTTTAAATAGGACTCTGAAAACTTTACTTGGTAAAATAACTGAGGATCATCCTCAGGATTGGGACAGGGTCTTACCCGCGGCTCTCTTTGCGTATAGAGAGGTCCCCAATGAACATACGGGGTTTTCCCCTTTTGAACTTGTCTTTGGCGCGCAACCGCGCGGCCCTATGTCTTTACTTCACGATCTAATCACTGCCGATAATATTAGCGATGAGACTCAATCTTCTTATGAGTACGTCATTGCTCTTAGGCAAAAGATCATCGAGGCATGCAAACTAGCAACTTCGTCTTCCGAATTTGCTAAAGAAAAGGCAAGGCAGTTTGCAAATAAGAATAGATGTCTACGACAACTTTGTCCAGGTGACAAAGCTCTCGTTCTACTTCCTTCAAGGGAGAACAGACTTCTTATTGCATGGAAAGGTCCATATGCAATAGTCTCCAAAATTTCTGATGTCGACTATGTTGTCGATATTGATGGAAAGCATAAAACTTTCCACATAAATATGCTCACGGAATTTCATGAAAGACCAGACTATTTGCAGCCTATTTTCCAGGCAACGGACAATTCTCAAGCACCTCATGGTCAGTACTCATCCCTGTCAGTTATACAGGATGAGGAAACTACTTTTTCTGATGTCAATCTTCCACTTCCTATGGTCCCACTTTATTCTACGGAATCTTGGAAAAACGTTACCGTTTCTCCTAATCTTTCCGCTGAGGAACATCGACAAGTTTCTTCGATGTTGCAAACATTTCAGGATGTTCTTACAGACATCCCGGGACACACACATGTCATCGAACATGACATTGTGCTAACTGATCATAATCCTATCAGAGTCAGACCCTATCCAATACCTATCCATTTCCAGTCTCAAGTCGAAAAAGAATTGGATGAAATGATACGTTTGGAAATCATTGAACCATCCACTTCAGCATACTCTTCGTCTATGGTTATTGTTCGGAAGAAGGATAATAACATTCGCATTTGCGTAGATTATCGCAAATTGAACCAAGTTACGAAGTTCGATGCTGAACCTATGCCTTCATTAGAAGAGCTACTAAATAAACTTTCTAATTCTAGGTTCTTTACCAAACTAGATTTGTCTAAAGGTTATTGGCAAGTTCCTCTAACTGAACGTGCCAAACCTTTTACAGCTTTTTCTACACCTAGGGGTTTATTCCAATGGAATTTCATGCCTTTCGGTCTTATGAACGCCCCTGCTACATTCGTACGCATGATGCGGCGAATTCTCGCATATCGTACAGATGTCATAGCATAGCAAGAAACCAAGTAAACGAACGGAAGAAATGAGCATTAAGACCTACAAGCTGAAAGATCCAGAAATTAAGACCAGATATCAGGGGCTTATTGCTACAGCGGTGAGAAACACAGAAGAACAACCTGATGACTTGGATTTCTTTCCTGTGGCTTTCGTGGTCTTTTCAAGGACATCATAAAGACAGCTGCTGCAGAAGCATGTGGTGAAGTCCGACTTGGGAACAAGAGAAAGAGGACACCTTGGTGGACAGAAGAAGTCAAAGAGAAAATAAGAGAGAAGAAAATGGCATGGAAACAATACTTGGGAGCTAAAAACACAGCAGGACAAATAGAGAAATATAGAGAATATGTGATACTCAGAACAGAAGCAAAGAACAAGGTGCTAGCAGCAAAACAGAAGTCCTGGGAAGAATTTGGAGAAAAGCTAGAAAAGGATGCGCAAGAAAACCAGAAATTGTTCTATAAGACCCTAAAGAACATGAAGGAAGGAAAAACAATGTCCTCTTAAATTTATAAAGGACAAGCAAGGCAAATTGCTTACTGCCCCGAAGGAAGTAATGGAAAGATGGAAAGAATATTTCTCAGAACTCCTTGATGGTGAGCAAGGTAGAGCATCAGAAATGATAACCACTAGCACAGAAGAGGATACAAATGGTGATGAAGATGACATAAAGATGGAAGAACTGAAGGCAGCACTGGAGAAAATCAAGATGGGCAAAGCAGCAGGGCATGATGGTATAACACCAGAAATGGTTAAGTTCATGGGAGCATCAGGCGACCTATTACTCCTAAGGGTCCTACAAGCAGCATGGTGCAACAAGGCCATACCAAAGGATTGGGAGATTGCCATCATAACACCGATTTTTCAAAAAGGGTGACAATCGACAATGTGGAAACCACAGAGGCATATCCCTTCTCAGTGTCCCTGGTAAAATCTACTCTAGAATCCTAGAGCAGAGACTCCGATGCCTAGCTGAGCCACAATTGGATGAAGCCCAGTGCGGATTCCGAGCAAACCGAAGTACTCAAGACCTAATCTTCACACTCAGGCAGCTGAGTGAAAAGGCCCTTGAGTACAAGAGTGAGATCCATCTTTGTTTCATAGATCTGGAAAAGGCGTTTGACAGGGTCCCCTGGAGCAAACTTTGGGACTGTTTGGCAAGGAAGAACATTCCAGCACCTCTGATACATGCTATACAGAGCTTCTACAAGTCTTGCAGAAATTATGTGAGGACAGCAAACTATAAGTCAGAAGAGTTCAAGACCACCACTGGTGTAAGACAAGGCGATATCCTGTCACCTTATCTTTTCATACTTCTCATGGACGATGTCATCAAGGCATGTAAGGAGAGAACAAGAAAGTATTCAGTGGGGTACTGGAAGATGAGACAGGTCTGTATTTCAGAGCTAGCATTTGCTGATGATGTTGTCCTGATTGCTAAATCAGAGACACATCTCCAATCCAACCTGCAAGTCTGGAAGGAAGAGCTGGGAAGAGAGGGATGGTCATAAGCAGCTCTAAAACAAAATCCATGGTGATATCACGAGAAGAAAGAAAACATCAGATTAAGTTGGGAGAACAGGTCCTGGAGCAGGTCGACCACTTTAAATATCTCGGAGCTATTATAGACCGAAAGGGGGGCATCAAAGAAGAGTTGGCCACTCGAAAAGCAGCGGCTGGGAGACTTTATCAGGCCATAAATCGAGGATTCCTCAGCAAGAAAGAGGTTGGTAAGAAAACGAAGATGGCTGTATACCGCTCCACCTATGTCCCAGTCTTGACATATGGATGCGAGTCATGGGCAATGACTACAACCCACAAAAGCCAGATCCAAACCTCAGAAATGAGGTATCTGAGGAAGGTGGTTGAAGTAACAAGAAGAGACATGGTCCGCAACCAGACGATACGTCAAGGCCTAAAATCCCACCCGCTGCAGACCCAAATAGAACAGTCCCAACTAAGATGGTTTGGCCATGTCTGCAGAATGGGAGAAGATCGGCTACCACGACAAGCATGGGAAACAAAGAGCCAGGGATCCAGACCTCCACGACGACCCAGAGTCCGCTGGGAGGACAACATTAGACAATCTTTGAAGGACCGAGGACTAGAATGGAACCAGGCCAGGAAGAAGACAGCTGATAGAATAGTCTGGCGCTCTCTCTTCCAAACCTCTACACCTCACGGTAGAAGAGGAACGACTAAGTAAGTAAGTAAGTAAGTAAGTCATAGCATACTTAGATGATATCTGCCTATTCAGTGATTCCTGGGAAGATCACTATTTGGGTTTATACGAATTACTGTCTACTCTTCGCGAGTATAACTTGACTGCAAAACCCTCTAAAGCCTTTATAGGATTTAGTGAGATTTCTTTCCTAGGTCATCGTGTTGGTCGTGGTCTTTTAAAGACAGAGGACCACAATGTTTCAAAAATACTTAATATTTCGGTCCCTAAGACGAAGAAACAAGTAAGGAGTCTATTAGGTTTGATCCAATTCTACGGACGATTCATTCCGAATCTGTCATCCATTATGGCACCGCTTTCTACTTTATTGAAGAAAGGGTCGCCTAATCTGATCCGCTGGTCTAAAGAATGTCAGTCCTCATTGGACCAGGTTAAAGCCCTATTTTCATCTCCACCTATTCTTAGGTTACCTACTATTGAGAAGACTTTTGTTCTTCGAAGTGACGCCTCGTCAACTGGGATTGGGGCAGCACTAATGCAGGAGTATTCTGATACTCTGCATCCGGTGATGTATATCTCTAGGAAATTAAATGCTGCAGAAAAGAATTACTCGGTTTTAGACCGTGAGTTATTGGCTATGGTATGGTCTATTCTGAAGTTACAAAGATTTCTTCTAGGCGCACATTTCATTGTGGAAACCGACCAGAAAGCGCTTACTGCTATTCAGAGCAAAAACTTGAAGAGCTCGAGGTCCACTCGTTATGCCATAGCTCTTTAACCATTTCATTTCTCGGTTCGAGCTATCCGTGGTTCGGACAATGTAATGGCAGACATTCTGTCCAGATGCCCACACGATTCCACATGATTTTTCTGTCATATATATATATATTTCCTGATATACAGTCCAATATTATAATGACATGTTAGTAGATTTTTTCTCACTTTTTTTTTGAGGGAAATTTATAACATTGTACCATGTAATTATCTAAGAAGGCTTAGTTAGTGATATACGGGCCAAAAGATCACTCGGCCACATTTAAATAATATATTTGCATAATTGTATTAAGAGATTTACCAGTTGTCTTTAAGATTTGTGTTATTGATATTTTCGCAGCACATCATTGAAGTCTGCGAGATTATGTCCATTGTGGAACTTTGAGGATATCAAGTCCTGTCCTAGATTGGGAGCGGATGATGTCCACATCTTCTATTGCTTGTTTATGTCAACAAAGAACAACATTGTATTACTTATTAATTACTGATGCATTATATAATGTAATAAAATAGTGCGGTATATTAATATATTACACCGCTGTTTGCACAACACATTATATGATATCATAATAATATATTTAATTTCATATATTGGTATGAGAGTAATTTGACTTTTATTATGATGTTGCCATCATTGTGGCTTGTGTTAGTGGCACCTTCCTGGAATATATACGCGAATACTTAGATAAATTTTTTCTCTAAGGACCTGGGATATGATCTCAGTTTCGCTCCATGTGTTGAGCTAGTTTGTTAGGTATATATCCGCGCATCATACGTGCGTTAGGAGCCTAGATTTTTCCGGCTCCAGGATTTTAAAAAAAAAAGTTTTTTTTTTTTTTTTTCCCGGGAGGGTGCGGTAATGTTACGCACAAATAATTACTTTTTCCAAAGTCTTTGTATGATCATATTTCGTATGTATGATCATTTTTTGACTGAAATGTGTATTATGTTTTTTACAGTCAAAGGGACATTCATAACCCTCCACTCCCAAAGGAGCATAGGCCTTCAACAAACACATGCCAAGTCCTCCTGTCACGTGCCATCATCTCAAGTTCTTTCCATGTTCTCCTCATCATTTTCACCTCTGTTTCCAACTCTCTCTCCATGTACTTCTTGGTCTTCCTCTGCCTCTCTTGCCCTGGGGGTTCCAGAACAAGGACTGCCTTGTAATGCTATCAACAGGTTTCCTCAGTGTGTGTCCTATCCATCGCCATCGTCTTCTTCTCATCTCTTGTTCCACTGGCACTTGTCCAGTTCTTGTCATCAGTTCCACATTGGTAACCTTGTCATACCATTTATCCATATTTGTTGAAGTTTTTTGTGGTTTAAATTTTTTTTACAGGATGGGGTAACCGGCCCCATGCCCAACCCTCCTTAGTCGCCTTCTACGACATGCTTGGCAGGGGACAGTGTTACTATTCTTTGCTCCCCTTTCGGGCCCCGAGTTATTGAGACTACAATTTTTTAGGAGTTTGCCTTCTCTTGTATAGAGACACGTTCGGTCTATAATTTCTTGAACGAAGCGTGACCATATCTCCTTATTTGGTAGTATCAGTCAACTGTTGTAGATGTCTGAAACCTGTCTTAGCTTTGTTCCAGGATTCGTTATATCAGAGATCACGTCCAAGTCAGATGGTTAGACTTAGGAAGGTTATAAGGGTCGGTTTGACCTGTATTCCATGTATGCTATTCACGTGCAGACAGTAAACGGACTTATTGTATACATCTGATCTGCTAGCATCAGGAAGGGATCATTTATTATTGTCTATGAACATTGATGATCTGCAGCTGACACTGTTGCAGAAGTTATATGTATGAACCAGAACTTTATGACCACGAATATACAGAAGCTATCTGTTTACAATACAACTATTGAGTATTGAATCCTACATGACTATCAGCTAGTATGATTTTGAATGCTGCATTTGTTGAACTATGTTGATGAAGTATATATATATATCCTGACTGTTTGTGGCGTGCAATAAATGGTATAAAAGATAAAGGGAGGTTACCATTTCTATGACTCTACAAGTCATGTTGCCTGTGTTGTACCCTGTGAACTATTCTACTGCAACGTACACAGCAACATCATAAACCAGATAAGACACCTACATCTTGCTCTTTAATACCTGGTGTCGATAGGGGTGGCAAGTGGTCGTCAATCTTATAACGGAGCTAACGTACCTGGCATTTTTCTGGCGCACCATTATCATTTCAATCTAAATCCACCCTTATCATACACACTTTTAGATTATGTTCATGATCGTACACTTTTTTTGATTATGTTACGATGGTACACTCTTTTAGAATATATTTATTATGGTACACTCTTTTAGATTATGTTTATGATGGTACACTCTTTTAGATTATGTTTATGGTGGTACACTCTTTAAGATTATGTTCATGATAATACACTCTTTTAGATTATGGTCATGATAGTACACTCTTTTAGATTATGTTTATGATAGTACACTCTTTTAGATTATGATTATGATGGTACACTCCTTTAGATTATGTTCATGATCGTACACTCTTTTAGATTATCTTCATGATCGTATACTCTTTAAGATTATGTTCATGATCGGACACTCTTTTAGATTATGTTTATGATAGTACACTCTTTTAGATTATGTTTATGATGGTACACTCTTTAAGATTATGCTTATGATGGTACACTCTTTTAGATTATGTTCATGATCGTACACTTTTTTAGATTATGTTTATGATGGTACACACCTTTAGATTATGATTATGATGGTACAATCTTTATGTTTATGATAGTACTCTCTTTTAGATTATGTTTATGATAGTACACTCTTTTAGAATATGTTCATGATGGTACACTCATTTAGATTATGTTTATGTTGGTACACTCTTTAGATTATGTTTATGATGGTACACTCTTTTAGATTATGTTAATGATAGTACACTCTTTTAGATTAGGTTTGTGATAGTACACTCTTTTATATTATGTTTGTGATGGCACACTCGTTTAGATTATGTTTATGAAGGTTTACTCTTTTAGATTACGTTTATGATAGTACACACTTTTAGATTATGTTTATGATAGTACACTATTTTAGATTATGTTCATGATAGTACACTCTTTTAGATTATGTTCATGATAGTACACTCTTTTAGATTATGTTTATTATTGTACACTCTTTTAGATTATGTTTATGATAGTACACTCTTTTAGATTATGTTTATGATGGTACGCTCTTTTAGATTATGTTTTTGATAGTACACTCTTTTAAATTATTTTTATGATAATACACTCTTTTAGATTATGTTTATGATGGCACACTCTTTTAGATTATGTTTAAGAAGGTACACTCTTTTAGATTATGTTTATGATAGTACACTCTTTTAGATTATTTTTATGATAGTACACTCTTTTAGATTATGTTCATGATAGTACAATCTTTTAGATTATGTTTATAATGGTACACTCTTTTAGATTATGTTCATGATAGTACACTCTTTTAGTATATGTTCATGATGGTACACTCTTTTAGATTATGTTTATGATAGTACACTCTTTTAGATTATGTTCATGATAGTACACTCTTTTAGATTACGTCATGATTGTACACTCTTTTAGATTATGTTTATGATAGTACACTCTTTTAGATTATTTTCATGATAGTGCACTCTTTTAGATTATGTTCATGATAGTACACTCTTTTAGATTATATTTATGGTGGTACACTCTTTTAGATTATGTTCATGATAGTACACTCTTTTAGATTATGTTCATGATAGTACACTCTTTTAGATTATGTTTATTATTGTACACTCTTTTAGATTATGTTTATGATAGTACACTCTTTTAGATTATGTTTATGATGGTACGCTCTTTTAGATTATGTTTTTGATAGTACACTCTTTTAAATTATTTTTATGATAATACACTCTTTTAGATTATGTTTATGATGGCACACTCTTTTAGATTATGTTTAAGAAGGTACACTCTTTTAGATTATGTTTATGATAGTACACTCTTTTAGATTATTTTTATGATAGTACACTCTTTTAGATTATGTTCATGATAGTACAATCTTTTAGATTATGTTTATAATGGTACACTCTTTTAGATTATGTTCATGATAGTACACTCTTTTAGTATATGTTCATGATGGTACACTCTTTTAGATTATGTTTATGATAGTACACTCTTTTAGATTATGTTCATGATAGTACACTCTTTTAGATTACGTCATGATTGTACACTCTTTTAGATTATGTTTATGATAGTACACTCTTTTAGATTATTTTCATGATAGTGCACTCTTTTAGATTATGTTCATGATAGTACACTCTTTTAGATTATATTTATGGTGGTACACTCTTTTAGATTATGTTCATGATAATACACTCTTTTAGATTATGGTCATGATAGTACACTCTTTTAGATTATGTTTATGATGGTACACTCTTTTCAATTATGTTTATGATAGTACACTCTTTTAGATTATGTTCATGATTGTACACTTTTTAAAATGTGTTTATGATAGTACACTCTTTTAGATTATGTTCATGATGGTACACTCTTTTAGATTATGTTTATGATAGTACACTCTTTTAGATTATGTTTATGATGGTACACTCTTTTAGATTATGTTCATGATGGTACACTCTTTTAGATTATGTTTATGATGGTACACTCTTTTAGATTATGTTTATGATGGTACACTCTTTTAGATTATGTTTATGATAGTACACTCTTTTAGATTATGTTTGTGATGGTACACTCTTTTAGATTATGTTCATGATAGTACACTCTTTTAGATTATGTTCATGATGGTACACTCTTTTAGATTATGTTTATGATAGTACACTCTGCTAGATTATTTTCTTGATACTATATTAAGTTAGAATATTGTCTTGATGGTATAATCCGTTATGCTTTTTTATTGATTGCGGACTCTAAAAAGGTTATTTTTGCAATAATACATTACTGTAAGTTATTGGTTATTAGACGGCAAGCAACAGTATTTTATCACAATATCGGTCTGACCATCTTTTTCAAGCGACGGAGCTCGGTTATCCAAGGAGTGTTGAATAGAACCAGATTTGTTTGTCTGGCGAAACACATGATAACCCGTGCACGAGGCGGAACTTATGGCATAAACGCTTACGGGTCATCCTTCATACGACAGATAACGACATTACCGTCTGTGTGACACATGTGGGCAGACAAATGTGATGTATCGCTTTCGGTCACTTGGTAAAACGTAATCATGGATTTATTACATTTTAGACAATATGAGTCTACAAATGTATTGGTGAGAGTGTATGCAAGACATCATTTTACCATATATGGGAGACCAGACCTTTTGAAAAGTTTTTCCATGTAGGAAATATTTCGAAAGTGCCACACCCGACCTGTTTGAAATGATCCGAGCTTTCTGATTAGATTCATAACAACATTGATAGGAATATAGGCTGACTTTTTCGCAGTTTTTTGTCTCTGTGATTTGCATGCTCGCCAAGACAACATCAGACCTTTGCCAGAGTGAAGAACTAGATTATAATTTCTAATTGTTATCCGGACATTTTATTGGAGAACAAGATAAGACTTATAAAGCACAGGAAATCTCTGTCAAATTTTAATAAGGAACACCTGTACTAGGAAACTGAAGAAACACGGAGTCAAAAGGAGCAATCTACTGTAAAATTAAAAGAAATCCCAGACACGTGTAAGAGAAAGATTCGTCTCTTTTATTCATCTGTGCGACAAGTCTGTAGCCAGGATTGGCGTAAGTTGTGATTTACATTTCATATTTTATTACTAACATGTGAACTAACATATATACGTATATATTACGATGTAAAGTTTAATGTGTGAAACTCGCTATTGGATGTCAAAGTCATTTGAGGCTGGCAACCTCAGTATCTAGAATGATGATTCATGAACCACCACTGCATGGGCTGGTGATTGCTTTATTGATAGTTTCGTAAAGAGAACTAAAAGCATAAAGTAGTTCCAGGTTCCTTATGGAGCAGGGAGGGAAAGATGAAAAGAAATGATGTACATTCTAAGCATAAGACATACATTTTCAAAGCAGTGTAAATGTCCCTATTAACATATTCACTTTAAAATTAATGTAAGGTTTCACGCTTTAAACCAGCGTAAATGTCAATGAGAAAATATTCATTTTAATTAATAGAAGTTTCAAACTTTTCCACAAGTGTAAATTTAAAGGAAACATAAGTGAATTTATATTGTGAACACTTTTCAAACAGTGGAGATGTAAATGTAAAACATATTATATCTGTATGTTAAACCTTTTCATTTAAATGTAATGTAAAGCTAAAACTATTCAGTTTAAATTAGTTTTATCCCGAGGGATTAAATTTAATTCTCATCGAGGGTAAATTCTGACATGGGACGGTAGAATTGAAAGGGGGGGGGGGGGGGGCGCAAATAAATGTGTCGGAAAAAACTGTACTCAGAAGAGCGTTTCGTTTCTATTTCTATTACCAGCTAATGGTGGTACCAGCAGAAAGGACCATTTCTGGCGAAAGCAGGGACAAGCAGTCTACGCATTAAGACGGCAGACCAGCTTTGAAGACTCTCCTAGACTTTCCTGGGAAAGTAGCTTCACCCTACAAACTTAGACCAGAGACGAGCGAGAGCAGAGTGAAAAGAACTGACCCAGCAGGAGAAGATACTACCATTGGCAGCTAAGTGACAATATCCGCTGCCAAAAGTGACCTCCTTTATTCAGTTAAATCCCATCCAAGTGATGAAATCCTGTTCATAAATATTCAAATTGTTTTTTAAGTGTGATGTTACAAATTTAACTTCGATTTAATCATTTAAATGTACTACATGTTTGTCTCAGTCAAATTTACTACACACACTCTAAACAGAGCTATATTATAATAATAATTCCACTGATTAACTCAGGGTAGGGGCTTAACGAGCTAGAATAACCATCGCTGAAATTCTTCATAAAAATGTCGGCAGATTATATAATTAACCGCTCAGCGACAGCCAATTAATATGAAACAAATATAAAGGTATGTTATCAGGCACTCGCAGGAAATAAAGAAGTAGAACACCAGACAACAGAAAAACAACAGACATGAGTGGCTTACCCAGGATTTGAACACTGGACCTTCCGTGCGACAACCCCGCCTAGCCATGCAAGCGAATCACACTATCCGCTTCTTTATTTCCTGCGAGTGCCTGATAACATACCTTTATATTTGTTTCATATTAATTTACTGTTTACAGGCCTCGGGTTTCCCTCCCTTATGTGTAATAAATGTTCAGCGACAGCCAGCATTGTTTTCGCTTATCTGAATATCTTGTGAAGACTCCCATGTGATAGAAGCTTTACAACTCTTCTATCTACATTTCTGCCAAGGGTAATCTTGTGTAAAGATAGACTCCATTGAAGCCTATAATAGATACTCTTGTGTGTTGGCCACTGTTGGACCACTACTGCAAAGCAGGGGAGGCAATACCGCCACAACTGTCATAATTGTCATAAAAATTTAGTTTGTCATAATTGTCAAAAATATTTCGATTATCATAATTGTTAAACATATTTGGATTGTCATAATTGTCAAAAATATTTGAATTGTCATAATTGTCAAAAATATTTGGTTTGTCATAACCTGGTTAATTGATTTTTATATAATTTCATTCATCACCTTTCAGTTCAGCTTCAGGAGCTTAGACCTTAATAAATTTACCCCAAGCCTTCCTGTCAAGTGCCAACAGCTCAAGATCTATCCATGTCATCCTCATTCCCTTCAGTTATGTCACCAGCTCTCTTCTCCGTGTGTTCATTAGTGTCCATGTACCGCTAGTACGCTGAAGATTTTAGAAAAATGACTGCCTTGTCAACAAGTTTCATCAATGTGTGTTATATCCATTGTCAGCGTCATCTTGTCATTTTCTTATCCACTGGCACTGTCTGGTTCTTGCAATCAGTTCCAAAATAGTGATCGTGTCATACAATTTCAATACTTGTGTTCTACGTAAACAACAATCTGTTGTTTGTTGGTTATTGTATATGTTGTTCTCCATGTTTCAGAGACATACAATAGGACTGACTTGACATGTGAGTTGAAGATTCTTATTTTCGTGTTGGATTTGATATTTCTCTTGATCTCCGTATATTTCCCAGTGCAACGAAAGCTCCCCTTGATTTTTTAAATTCGTATTGTCGTCTCGCTGTCCGTCTCTGCAGGTCATTACCTTATTATCTTTCCTTAAATTGTCTCTCTCCCCTCCCTCTCTCTATCTCTCTCCTCTCTCTCTCTCTCTCTCTCTCTCTCTCTCTCCTCTCTCCTCTCTCCGTGTGGTGTGTATTTGTGAGAAGACATGGGGACAATACAAATCATCGCCTCACTTCTCTTTGCTATTCAACAGAAAATGAAAACTGGTTTTTTGGGAGGTCAAGATAGAACAACAGCTTCCTCATCAACTGATAAGAGCCGACTAAAAGATGGTTGTGCATGGAGCTCGAAACCTTAACATGTCAATATTACAACAGACACCACCGCTGCAAGACCACGTGACATCTTCGGTCCTGTCTTACGACCAGCCTTTCAAAGGTTAGTTCTTAAAATATTCCCTTCTCTCGCCACTTTTCTTCTGTTACAAAAAACAAAACAAACAAAACAAACCCCCCACAAACACAGCAACACATGAAGAGCCTTTCAAAAGTGTGGCTCTTACCACCTCCTTTTTTCCTAAGCACACAGACGCACACATATATACACACATACATGCATCTCTGATGATGAAAGTGGTTTATTTTTCATGCAGGGGGAACAGCAGTAATTTTAGCTATAGCTTCATGCAGAGGTAACAGCTGTAATTTTAGCTTTATAGCTCCGAAGAAGCGAAAAGGAAACCACAACGATGTGGTGACAGTGATGACGGTGAATAATTCTAAACAGATATTTTTGTTCGAGGTATATATTGCTGCTTATCTAAAGAAGACAGAGGTCATGGCACTCAATATGAGCAACCCCGAGCCCATAACAGTAAAGAATCAGCAACTGGAACAGACAGATGCCTTCACATACCTAGGATGCATAGTAACACCAGATGGCAGAGCAAGAAAAGACATCAACAACAGAATGAACAAAGCAAGAGCAGCCTTTTATAGTCTAAACAACATCTGGAAGTCCTCTCAGTACAGCACAAGCACAAAATTAAGATTATATCAGAGCTGTGTATTTTCTGTGCTTCTCTGTGGTGCGGAATGCTGGAGAGTTACAGAGAAGGAAATGTCGAAATTGTCTTCTCTTTACACAACCTGCCTAAGAAACATTCTTTGAATCTTTTGGCCGAATACCATCACCAACCAAGATCTGCTCACTCGGAGCAAGCAAGAGGACATGCACACCATCATAGCTGGCAGACGCTGGAGTTGGGTTGGCCATGTCTCAGAAGAGACCCCGATGCCATCACAAGAACAGCTATGCTATGGACCCCTGAAGGACAACGAAAGAGAGGCCGACCAAAAACAACTTGGCGGAGGACTGTAAAGGCTGAGATGCAAAGAATGAACCAGAGTTGGGGCACAGTACGAGGGATGGCCACCGACCGAGCAAAGTGGAATCAATTTGCTATTGCCCTACAAAAGCCACCATGCGTGATGGCCACTGACTGCTTTGACGGTCGGCTGCTAAGGATCAAAGAAAAAGATATCTTACTGAGCCCTCTGTAGTTTATGTCGGTCCCTGAAGAGTCAAAGAAAGGATACGACTACTGCACCTTCAGGCAAGTCGTACAGGACAACTAATATGAGGTTGTGTATGGCAACCTGATCATATAAAACAAATTGTCAGCAGAAACCACTACCACATTAGTGCCAGTGCTTGGTGTCGGCTTTCTCCAAGGGGACCAGCTGCAGTGGTAGTCCTAAGATCTGTTAGGAGCGCACAATAAAATAAAGATAATCTATAACTGATAAGTCTAATATGTTTTTTTTTCCATAAAGGCGTGTTCCTTTAAGTCGATTAATTAACTTACTTCAACTTATTTTGTTAAGAGTACTCTTGTTGTCCATGACATACATATACAAACTTTTCGGACATCTATACAGTTTTCTGATTGGATTCTTAAGCAAAATATTGTTTCTCTGGTTCCGTTATTTCGCCAAAAACTAAACTGTGCTACACTAACTGTGTCATCTTCTTCACTTTAAATTCTCTCATGTCTAATGCTTAACTTTACATTCTCTCCTGTCTGATACGTAACTTTACATTCTTTCCTGTCAGATACTTATCTTTACATTCTCTCCTGTCTGATACTTATCCTTGCATTCTCTCATGTCTGATACTTATCTTTGCCTTCTCTCCTGTCTGACACTTATCTTTACATTCTTTCCTGTCTAATACTTATCTTTACATTCTCTCTTGTCTGGTACTTTTCTTTCCATTCCCTACTGTCTAATACTTAACTTTACGTTCTATCCTGTCTTATACTTAACTTTAAATTCTCTCATGTCTTATACTTAACTTTACATTCTCTCCTGTCTTATACTTAACTTTACATTCTCTCCTGTCTTATACTTAACTTTACATTCTCTCATGTCTTATACTTAACTTTAAATTTTTTTTAAAAATAAAGTTTTGCCTCGTTTTGGCGAGGCGCGTCCCGTTCAACCTAGTCGGTTATATTAGGGTGCATGTCCAAACATAAAAGACCCTTAGGTCCATTAACTTTACATTCTTTCCTGTCTGATACTTAACTTTACATTCTCTCCTTCTGATACTTAACTTTACGTTATCTCCTGTTTTATACTTAACTTCATATTCTCTCTTGTCTGCTACTTATATTTCCATTCTCTCCTGTCTGATACTTATCTTTAGATTCTCTCCTGTCCGATACTTAAATTTACATTCTCTCCTGTCTGATATTTAACTTTGCATTCTCTCCTGTCTGATACTTATCTTTACATTTCTCCTGTCTGATACTAAGCTTTATATTTTCTACTGCCTGATACGTATCTTTACATCCTTTCCTGTCCGATACTTAATTTTACATTCTCTCCTGTCTGATACTTATCTTTGCATTCTCTCCTGTCTGATACGTATCTTTACATTCTTTTCTGTCTGATACTTATCTTTACGTTCTTTCCTGTCTGATACTTAAATTTATATTCTCTCCTGTGTGATACTTATATTCTTTCCCGTCTGGTACTCATCTTTACATTCTCTCCTATCTGATATTTATCTTTACATTCTCTCCTGTCTGATACTTATCTTTACATTTTCTCCTGTCTGAGAATGTAAAGTTCTCCATTGGGGTCGTAGTTGCTCAGAAGTATGGTGTCTTCCTCGTATTCAAGAGGTACCTGGTTCGAATCCCAGTTGAGGATTAACATTTATTGAAATATTTTTATCAGAACCAGTGGTCTTAATTACGTCATACTGCCCCCTGGTCTCATGGGTAGTGAGATCGGATACCTAGCCTTCTCGGATAAGGGCGAAAAATATGAGGTCCCGTGTGCAAGTTGCGCTCGTAAAAAATCCCACGGCAGTTGGAAATCGTAAAGAGTAGGCTTATCAGGCCGCTGCCCTGGCAAAATTTAAAAATTAGGAAACCTACCCACCACAACAATATTTATAGAATGAGTGATTCCTATACATTATATACACACATTGGGATTCTCGCCGGTGCTATGGAGTTCGTGCACTGCGCTGAGATCCTCCTTGTGTGATCTAAGGGAGAGGATTGGAGCACTGATGGCGTTGTCCGTGTGCAATGAAGATAGTCCATAAAAACCAAACCAAACCTGTCTGATACTTAACTTAACATTCTCTCCTGTCTGATACTTATCTTTACTTTCTCTCTTGTCTGATATTTATGTTTACATTCTCTTCTGTCTGATACTTATCTTTACATCATCTCCTGTCTAATACTTAACTTTACATTTTCTCTTGTCTGATATTTAAATTTACATTCTCTCCTGCCTGATACTTATCAAATACATTGTCGCTTGTCTTATAAATGAGATGCCACGGTATAATATCTCCTGTCTAGCACAGACAAGATTAACCAGAGCAGGAAACGCCATTCTGAATACTGAAAAAAAATATTTATCCATGACATGAAGATGTAGACCATGAGCTCCCAGGAAGTGCGGAGTCGAAGCTATCGTCAGAATCAAGAGAGGCATTGATACAATGGGAGTTATAATCACGCAGAAACATATTTACAAGATTCCAATCAAATTAAAGACAAATCACCATCGTTCATATATTCATACGCTCTAACAGATAAGTGTCAATGGTACTTCTTCGTCTGCTGCAAGTACTATGACTGGTGGTGTAGGCGATCATGTACTTCCGGTCTCTAGTATTATTTATCAATTCTGTTGTTGACGTCATGCCATGCCATGATGTCGAACTGTTCAGTATCTTCTCTCTTTGTCTTCCTCTATCTTCTTCTATATTACAAGTTGCCACAATATCCTCCATCCTCCCTGCTCTCATAACATGCCCAAAGAAAGTGCATTGCTTCATTCTAACAGGAAGAATAAGCTTCCTGTGCTCATTGGGCCTCTCCCAGCACATCCTCATTATTCTTGTTTAGCTGCCCGTGGTATTTTTAGCATTCTTCTGTAAAACTGCATCTCTGTTACTGCATCTCTGCATCTCTGTGCCTCTAGTGTTTTTCCTACTTGCTTAGTAATTGTCCATGACTCACTTCCGTATGCTGTACCTAGGCCATTCTATTCTTTACTTCTGAGATGCATTTTCCATCTGATGTTACTAACGTGCCGAGATATTTGAATCTATTGACTTGTTTGAAAACTGTTCCATTTACTATCACAGTGCATTCTGGGGAAGTCATTTTTCCAACATGACTATTACTTCTTTCTTTTTACTATTAAGGCTAAGACATTTTATTTTTACTTTCTGTCCTTATTGTATCAAACATTTCCTGCAACTCCTTTACACAACTGTTGGTATTAAGACTGTAAACGGTACTGCTAATTAAATATTCGTTGTGATAAAATTGTATAACTCTATGTAGCAATCTCTCTTATCCGCTCCTTCAAGATCTTTCAAACAACAGACTCTCAGTTGGACAAGGAGTTGTAAATTGAATGTTTCCAAAGCCAATTTATTGTCAAAATAAAGATGCAGTAACAATATTTAAAAGTTTATGATTAAAACACACACAATTAGGTTACATGTGTACCGATATTAAACAATAGGCGACTGTATCACACTGCACGTATAAGTATCTTATATTAAACACAGATTCAAGTTATCAGTGAACATTATGAGTTTCTGTTTCGTATTCAAGTTATGTTTCTGTCTCATTTTTTTGTTGTTAAATATCCAGTTAATAATGTTAAGTTTATAAATAAAAGCATGCATGTGTTTCATGGGTGGCTCGTGTTCAAATCTCTTTCTGCCATTTTTCTATGTGCTTCCTACAGAGCATGGGGTAATCTCTGCGGCTGGTCCCCCCCCCCTCCCCCCCCCCCCCCCCCCCCCCCCCACCACAGTAGGAAATCTGTACAATACAGTCATACACTCTTGCTGCTGATGTTTCTGTGACAATTTGTTTAACATCATGAGGTTGCCAGCCTCATGTACAACCTCATGTTAGTAGCCTGGTACGACATGCATGATGGTGCAGTAGTTCTATTCTGTCTCTGTCTCTTCAGAGCCCCCCCCCCCCCCCAACCCGGGAACTCCCCACGGGGCAGTTTAAAATGTAAATAAATCAATAATACACACACCGGAATTTATTTATTTATTAGCTTCAAATGTCTATTATATTTTTTTTTTAAAAAAAGCTAACCCTTCTATTGTCCCTCCCTTCGATACTTAACATGAGAGCTTTGAAATATGAGACAATTTGAAGAGATATGATTCTCACTAGGACAACTTTTGAATATGTCGAAAAATGACGCTCCGCGTGAAGTCTTTTAACTATTAGGTAAAAAATAAGGGGCTTGAAATATGGAATGTTCATTTTGACATTTCTTTTTACTATTTACAATGAATTTGTTTAAAATGCATGCAAAAGTATACCGGGATCTGTTACGATTAAGCACAAAAGAAATTTTTGGTAACAACGCCTACAGGGCCGGTCTTAGTCATTGCAAAGCCCAATGTGGACCATTATGGTGGGCGTATTTCTGGACCAGATTAAAGTTCTGTTGTAACACATTTTATGTTGTTATATAGGCAATAAATATACATATTATTTTATTTTAATACAATGTAATAACATATATTTATCATATCTAATTTGAAATATATCTTTGTTCCTTATTGTTTTCAAAACTGAAGGTGGATAGCCGACTGTGGAGCCTTCTGTAAGCCCAGGGCCGGATTGGGTCAAATAGATTAATTCAGCCTAAGGCTGGCCCTGCATGCACACATAATTAATTATTGAAACAAGAACATATTATGTTATATAAAAGACATACAATTAACTTACAAAGAACATGGGCACAAAATTAAAGCTGACAATAAACAAATGACAACCAAGCAATATCGATAGTAAAATTTAGAAGACCAGTAATCTATCAGTGTGCCACCATTTTAAAAGGCAACAGGAATGGACGTGTAATCGACCCTGAGAGACTGATCATTACACCCCATGTTATCAGTACTGAACCAGACAAGGTATGACAAACCAGATCACGTGAACAAAAACTGATAACCAAAAGCAGACTTTGAAGTTATAAATAGATTAGCTAATGAAACACAGTTCATGAGGAAGATTGTTGAAATAAAATCTCTGAGGGAAGTAATAGAGTGAATAAAGGTCTGACTAAGAACTCCGACATGTGTCTGAAACGATCACTTCAAGTCACTGTCATAATTTCGGTACACATCTCCGTACACAAGAAGTAGAACCATCACGTAAAGCTGTGTTAAAAAAATATACAAACACATTTTGTAAGCAACATATCAAGGAGGACATACTGATATTGACGAACTTAATGTCTGTAGGAGAACCATATGTTTGTGTATTAGCATATCGTTGAGATAAGCTGTGGCCGACAGCTTACCTTTACAAGAACAAAAATAGAAAGGTTCTGAACTGGTTCCTGCTCCTCTTATCCAGTGCACGCTAGAACCTAGACGCAATGGTTATATTGATAGACTTTGATAAACAGTTTTCCTCAAGCATCATCCGGTCTAACTACAGCCGTAAAACTAACTATTAGATTTTTTCTGCCGTACATGTTTAGTAAGGGATCCAGCTGCAGGTGTGACCTATACTCCTTAAGAAGCCTACAAAGAGAATGAAGATAATCAATCGATCTACAATAAAAGTGGCAATTTCCCCCAGGAAATACAAACAGAGAAGTAGAAGACGTATCCCATATAGAAACAACCCAGTATCACAAATCAAGTACTGAAATGTAACCACAAACGTAGCACGGGCGATTTTAGTAATGTTTAAGAAGACTAACGGTAATTTAGCAGATGACATAGAACAACAATTATTAGCACAAGTCAGATTTTCATTTTAAATAAACGTTATGCAGCGAGGTTACTGCAGTACAAGCAAATCATTGTAACCCGCCGTGTGTCAAAGTGATTAAAAGATAGGTCACACTAAGTGACTGAAAAAGTTTGCATCAGCAGTGGTTCTCAAAATATATAGGAAAGGTCCATAACTACGTGTGATGCTAGTAACCACAATAAGTTTAGAAGCATCCATCTTCTTCTTCTTCTTCCATCCTTAGCCACCAACCGGCAGTGTCTGGCCAGTACGCCTAGTGGCGTCTTAGGGCAACAACAAATTGATCAATCTATTGCTGTTTCCACCACGCCTAGTGGCGTCTTTGTGGAACAAAAACAGACCAAACAATCTATCATTGTTTCCGTAATCAGATTGGTTGGCAAGCAGGTGATCAGCCCACTGTGCGAAGTTTTTACGGGATGGGGTAAACAGCCCCATGCCCATACCCTCCTTAGTCGCTTTTTACGACATGCGTGGTAGGGTGCAGTGTTACTATTCTTTGCTCCCCTTTCGGGCCCCGGTAACACACGGGTGAGAAGCATCCATATTCACTTGAAATTATAAGCAGACAAGCACAAGAGACAGAAATAAGAATGGCAATTGTGGCGCAGAAAAAAAAAACTTGGAATGGACAGAAAAAAGACAGGATGGTCTTGCATGAGCTAATTGTAAGACAGTACTTCAAGCTGGTATATACCTGACAAAATTACTGAAGAGGAAGTGCAGGCACACACCTAACAAAATCACTGAGGAAAACAGTTATATATATTTTTTGGGTTCGGTGTTTGCCTTCTTCTGGCAAGGCGCGGTCTTTCAACCTATTTGGTTATATCAGAAAACAGGGCATCTGAAATCCGGTGGGGGGGGGGGGGGGGGGGGGAGAGAGAGAAGAGAGAAGGGGGGGTTTAGGGGAAGGGAGGGAGGAGGGGAAGAAACATGACGAGAAGAGAAATGGAAACAGCTATACGAGTGATTTTATTTTTAAAATGGCGAGAGAGCTTCAATGGATTATATAAAAAGAGGGCATGGCATAAACTGCTTAAGTAACGACGGAAACGAGAGGTCTGCAAGTAATAAACAAATAAACAGTATAGTTAATTATGTGGCACTCGCACGACAGGATAAAGAATACCAGAAAAAACAAAAGTAAAAGAAATGATAGGATTATCGAGGAATCCAGTCGTTGTTATTTTATCAACGGCGTCATCGCCTTGCTGCAAACGGGCCTTATGGAAGGACATACAACCAGCTAGACACCTGACAGAAACTTGTCTCATTGGCCATTGTTATTTTTACCGACACTGTAAGCAACAATGGAATAAAGGACCCTTCAACGACATGCACATTTAAAGACTCAGTCATTAATATAACGTATTTAAAGTATGTAAAGACCTATGGTTTTCAAGGAGACAAAAGGCAGAGATGATGAATGTCAACAATTTGTTATATTAATTTCTGAAGGAGATAATCCAAATAATAGGCGTTATTAGCGACCTGAATATTGACAACCACATAAAGGAATAAGTCAGAGCCGTGTCAATGGAACCATATGAATAGCCGTCCACTAATGTGCCCATTGTGTACACAGCGAATGGAAGTACACATACAAAATATACGATGGCAACAACCAGCAGCATATTCTTCTCTCTGCCTGGATCTACCAGAGAGGATCCTGTTGTATTCTGAGGCTGAACCGAGTACACTGGGGCTGTAATGATCACGTTAGACTGTGCGTTGAGTTGTGCAGGGTACTGCTGTGGTGGATATTGCTGTCCAGGGTACTGTGGTGGCAGATATTGTTGTCCAGGGTACTGTGGTGGCAGATATTGTTGTCCAGGGTACTGTGATGGTGGGTAATTTTGGGCCGCAAACTGTGGTGGTGGATACTGGGTATTAGGCGAAGTGATCTCTTGATCTCCAAGCTTAGTGTTCTGATTGGCAACCTGATTGTAGTATGTGCCAGAGGGCGCTGGTGCCATCTGCTGTGTTCCGACTACACCGTTCATGGGATATTGCTGGGGTACGTTGGTAGTGTTTTGTGTGGACAGGACAACCCCTTGTGTGGTACCTTGGTAAGTGATAGTCTGGGCGGTCGTGTATGGTACTAACCTGATACACATGACCACTATGCATAGAACAAGAGCCAGAGATGCGGGCAGTATCACAGATATTCCGAGCATTACTCTAAGTCTGTGATTCGTAGCATTTCCAAAGCATAAGTACCTATTACTCATATCAGCCATTGTGAGAGGGAGAATAATTATCAAGCCAAGAATCCATGGCACGGCACTGTAAACAAAGGCCTTCACCATGTGGGTAGAGGTATTTCCAATCTGGTAGGTTCCTTTATACCGAAGTACAAGCTCCACAGCCAGTAAGATAAGCCCAACGCCATACACAAAGTGTATGAGAAATTCATAGTACACTGTTGAAGACCAGTACGTATCGCAGCTTACAATTTTAAGACTGCTCTCAAAAAAGACCCTGGCCTGCACTACTAGAGAGAATAAAGCCAAGAAAGCATCCCCGAATGCCAAGGAGATGATAGTCATGCTCTTAGGATTGTACAGGAATCCACCCTTTCGGACAGTTTTGTAAATCAGAAGTAGGTTTATTAGAAATATACTAATAATGAACAATACCGAGAGTCCTTTGTTTGCATCTTGTAAAGGGTTTAAATCTATGTCAGCCATGACGGCAAGTTGTAACACAAGACAGTAACTGGTCTTTTATGTTAACAATAAAAAAATACTAGCCCAGCTGGCGGTCTCACTCTGATGAACTGCAGGGTCAAGGTCACATCTTTCTTTTATTCGAATGCCTGGCAGAAGGAAAAGAGAAAACCATTAATGACGAAAAAGAAAAAAAACCACTTTCATCATCAGAGATGCATGTATGTGTGTATATATGTGTGCGTCTGTGTGCATAGGAAAAAAGGAGATGGTAAGAGCCACACTTTTGAAAGGCTCTTCATGTGTTGCTGTGTTCATTCATTCATAACCCTCCACTCCCACAGGAGCATAGGCCTTCAACAAACACATGCCAAGTCCTCCTGTCACGTGCCATCATCTCAAGTTCTTTCCATGTTCTCCTTATTATTTTCACCTCTGTTTCCAGCTCTCTTCTCCATGTGCTTCTTGGTCTACCTCTGCTTCTCTTGCCCTGGGGGTTCCAGAACAAGGACTGCCTTGTAATGCTATCAACAGGTTTCCTCAGTGTGTGTCCTATCCATCGCCATCATCTTCTTCTCATCTCTTGTTCCACTGACACTTGTCTAGTTCTTGTCATCAGTTCCACGTTGGTAACCTTGTCATACCATTTTAATCCCTCTATTCTATGCAAGCACCCATTTATGAAAGTCTGTAACTTTTTGGTAGTTGTCTTTGTTGTTCTCCATGTCTCAGAGCCATACAATAGAACTGACTTCACATTTGAGTTGAAGATTCTTATTTTCGTGTTGGATCCGATTTCTCTTGATCTCCATATATTTCCAATGCAATGAAAGCTCCTCTTGCTTTTTGTATTCTTATTATGATATCACTGTCTGTCCCTCCAACTTTGTCTATATTGCTGCCAAGATATGTGTATGATTCTACATCTTGTATTGGTGTATCTTCAAGTTCAACCCTGTTATCATTACCTGCATTTATTCTCATTATCTTTGTCTTTTCCCTGTGTATTTTCAGACCCAATTGCTGTGACCTCTCATCGAGTGTTTTCAATTTGTCCTGCATTTGATTACGGTTATGGGACAGAAGAGCTAAGTCATCAGCAAAATCCAGATCATCCAACTGCTTAGTCAGAGTCCAATGGATTCCATTTCTGTTGTGTGTTGTCGATGTTCTCGTAACCCAGTCTATTGCTAGTAAGAAAAGAAATGGAGACAAGAGGCATCCCTGTCGCACTCCTGTTCTTATCCCAAACGGTTCTGTAAGCTGTCCTTCATGAAGAACTCTGTATGTCATGTCTTCATATGTTTTCTTTATTAAATTAATGATCTTCAGGGGAACTCCATAATGCCTCACCAATTTCCAAAGTGATTCTCCGTCTACACTGTCAAATGCCTTTTCGTAGTCCACAAATCTGATGTATAGTGGTGAATTCCATTCCAGACTTTGTTCAACTATTATTCTCAAAGTGGCTATCTGGTCTGTACAGGATCTGTTTTGTCGAAAACCTGCTTGTTCATCTCTCAGTTTCTTGTCTATGGACTCTTTTAATCTTTCAAGGATAATCCTGTTTAATACTTTTCCTGGCACTGAAAGTAACATTATTCCTCTATAATTTGTGCACTCTTGTAAATTTCCCTTCTTAGGCAACTTAACCAGATATCCTTCCTTCCATTCTGCTGGTATCTCTTCCTTTTCCCAGACTTTACCAAGTAATGTATTTAACATCTCTGTAGCCGTGTCGATATCTGCTTTGATGGCCTCTGCTGAAATGCCATCAGGTCCAGACGCTTTTCCATCTCTTAGAAGCTTTATGGCTTTCTTTATTTCTTCCTTCGTTGGTCTTTCACCGTTAATTTGTAGCTCTTCTTCTGTTGGCTGGATGTCCGAGGGGTTTTGTGGAGCTGGTCTATTGAGAAGGTCCTCAAAATATTATGTCCACCTCTTCATTTGCTCTTGTATATTGCTGAGCAGTTTTCCATTCTTGTCTTTTATGAAGCAACTTGTTTGCTTGTATTTCCCCGTTAGCTTCTTTGGGCTGTTATACAGTTCTCTCATATTACCTTTGGCTGCAGCATCTTCTGCCTCTCTTGCCAACTCCTCAATATATTTCCTCTTGTCTCTTTTGATACTTCTTTTTACTTCTTTGTTTGCTTCTGTGTACACTTCTTGAGCCTTGGCTTTGGAACTTCTGGTTTTGCTTGTGTTTAAATCCGCTTTCTTGTTTTTTCTGTCTTTTATCTTATTGATGGTTTCTGTTGTTATCCATGCTTTTTGTTGTCGTTCCCTTTTCCCCAGTATTTCTTCACATGTCTCATTCCATACCGTTTTGATTTGCTGCCAATAGTCTTCTGTATTCTCTGCATCTTCCAGTTGTTGGAGCACCTGAAATTTGTTGGATATTGTAACCGCAAATTTGTCTCTTGTTTCTTGATTTCTTAGATGTCCTACATTAAATTGTTGTCTATAATTTTGCATTGCTGCATATCTCTCGAGTTTCATTTTTACTTTGGCTATCAGAAAGTGGTGGTCTGATGCCACATCTGCTCCTCTATATACCTTTACATTCTGCAATGATGATCTAAACTTCTTGTTTATGCATATATGATCAATCTGATTTTCTGTTTTATGGTCTGGTGATATCCATGTTGCCTTGTGTATTCTCTTATGTGGAAACATGCTTCCTCCTATAGCCAGTTGATTTGAAGCACAGAAGTTTAAGAATAGTTCCCCATTTTCATTCATTATTCCTAGCCCCTGTTTTCCCATGACTTCTTCAAAGCCGGTGTTGACTGTACCTATCTTTGCATTCATGTCACCCATCAAAATTGTGATGTCTCTTCTTTTTACTTTTTCCATAATTTCCTGGAGTCTAGTATAAAATGCTTCTTTCGCAGACTCTTCTTTGTCATTAGTTGGTGCATAACATTGGATGACATTTACATTCATTTTCTTTTTAGCTGTTTTAAAAGAAGCTGTTATTATTCTGGATCCAACGGCTTCCCATTCAATGAGTGCTTTCTGTGCTTCTTTAGATAACATAAGAGCTACCCCTCCACTGTGGTGTGAACTTTCGTCTTCATGTCCTGAGGACAGCACCAATTCACCTGTGATGAGTTTCTTCCTGTCTACCCCCTTCCACTTTGTTTCACACAGTCCCAGAACCTCGATTTTATATTCCCTCATCTCTGCTGCTACTTGTGCCACTTCCCCTTGTTCGTTTAATGTCCGAACATTCCAGGTGCCAAATCTGGAAGTTATCCTAGAAGAAAGAAGGTTAGTCAGCAACACAGACTCCTTTCGGCTTTCTCTGTGTTGCGTCATACGCCTCTCTGCGAGAGGACCTTCCCCTGTCTTGGATGGCTGTGTTTTATTTTCTTTATTTGACTTGTCCATGCTTGTTGAAGTTTATTGTGGTTTAAATTTTTTACAGGATGGGGTAACCGGCCCATGCCCAACCCTCCTTAGTCGCTTTCTACGACATGCTTGGCAGGGAACAGTGTTACTATTCTTTGCTCCCCTTTCGGGCCCCGGTAACACACGGGTGGTGTTGCTGTGTTAGTGGGGTATTTTTTTTTTTTGGTAACAGAAGAAAAGTGGCGAGAGAAGGGAATATTTTAAGAACTAACCTTTGAAAGGCTGGTCGTGAAAAACTGTTTGTTGTGTTGGGGAAACATGAGGATTATTTTAGGTACAAAACTTCGAAAAGCTGTTCATGTATTGGGGCGTTTGTGTATTGAGAACAGATTTTATATTTAAAAAAAAGGGGGAGGCGTGATAGAGTTATAAGAAATGCTACTTTCAACGCCAATTCTAATGTTGTGGGTACGTCGTGGACGTCATGCAACTACCGACAACCGGAACCAAGAAAATTGGAGACTCCTAGCATTCCCAGCATTAACTAACAGTTTGATCTCTTTTTCCATTTGTCATCAATTGTTGAGTTTTTAAAATACATTAAGTTCTATATAAATATGCATGGTTGCTTCTATGTTTCATTCATTCAGTTGCCATTACTAAATCTTCCCCGCCTTTATTTCAGTGACATAAATTTGCTATTGTTTCATACATATCGTACAATGAGAAGTCGCTTTGATATGGTTTGTTTCCCTTGCAGCTATCGCTAATGTTAAACTGATGGAATATAGCCAATACATCAGACAGAACGAGTTGTTAAAAAATTGGAATGAAACCACTCTGTGTGCGTGTGTATGAGTGTGTGTGTGTATGTGTAAATGCTTATGCGTGTATGTGTACTTTTAAGCATGGGGGGAAGTGTATGATGAACCTTACAAAGACAAGATTGCGCACCTATCTCAAGCAGTTCACGTATATATTTTAGTAATCAGCTCCAGAGTTTCCATTAGGAATGTGCGGAGAAAGTATTTTTAATCCCGGGGAAACCACGATTTAAAAAGACGGCGGGAGTGGTCTAGTCCGAAATGTCCCTAGTTTAAAAAGTCTTTCTTTATTTTCGTCCTACAGTGGACTACTAAATCATCCACTGGCATCTGCCGGCAGATCGGGAGCGACAGGTCGCCGACCTCTGGTGTACAGCAATAAGATGTCCGTTTGTGATTCATCGCTTGTGTTGATTATGTGCCAAAATGAAAGCTCTAAAAGACACGGAGTATAAAATTTAGTAAAATGTATATTGTCAGTAACCATAACCTCCATCAGGTATCTTTTTTCTCTTTAGACACCCCAATAGTTCAACCACCATTGTGTGTCCCAGTAAACACTTATGAATCGTGAAGGAAGTTACTCGTTCAACAATTTTTTCAAGTATCATGCTTGGTGACGTTGGCAATTATTTTGTCCACAATTTCCTGTCTCCAGCTCTGTTTGTCGCTTCTAATGTTGATTTCTATCTAGGCCATGACGTCAAGCTGTCCAGAACATTCTCTCTTTCTCTTTCTCTATCTCTTGTTTCCTGCAGTCTTTCCCCTTGTTACACTATATTCCAGCTTTCCTTGTCTCACAACATTGCTATAGACAATGGGCTACTTCTAATGTCACTTTTTTTTTTGGTTCGGTTTTTGCCTTCTTCTGGCGAGGCGTGTTCCTTTCAACCTATTTGGTTATATCAGAGCGCATTTACCATCCAAAAAAAGTCAATTCTTTTGACTGCTAACCCGATCAGCGTTGATAGATACTAAGTCCTGAAAGGGTCTAACATTATCTATCTGCTAGCTTAAAGCCCTAAAAAGGACTCGCCAGCTACGCCAACGCCCGAGATTTTTCTAATGTCATAAAATAAGCTTCCTAAGCTAAAAAACTACAGCTATCAATGTCGTTGTCTGCATTCACTGAATAATCAGACATCTCACTTGTAGCTCTGGCCTTCTATAAACATTGACGTGCACTCTGAGTCCTATTTCCTCTGTACTGAAGGCTGCAACACTTCACAATAATCATAACATAGCTCCTATTCAATATATTCTAGTTTCTAAGAACTTAAATAAAATAAAAATTTGCCTGAATGTTTGTGGTTGGTGTGACGAAGTAAAAATCGCCTTCTTATCTCTCTGTCAATCTTTTATCATACCATTCTCTCTCCTTTAGAAAATCCACCACTCGTCTAAACAATCAGATCTCCCATTTTTTTCTGAATGAAATTCCTTTCACTTTGTTCTATGTTTTACTGGCAAAAAGTCTTTCTACTCCGTCATGAACTTTTGACAGCGGTTTAGTAGCATGGGTTTTCCCCTGGGAATAATTACACTTTTAGCAAACTGGTAAGCAGTCGTATTGTCATGTGACTTTTGACCTCCCAAGTACCGGCCAGTATGTGTGTGTGGTTGGGGATGGAACAAAATGTCAACAATAGTTCAGGTTCACCACCCCTAACATAGGCAGATTAAATCCAGCAAACTCTGGAGTGAATTTTGGGGCGATTCTTGAAGCGGCAGCCTAGACGGCAGGCCATACCATGAAACAACTAGTGGTCCTGCGAAGGCAAATACAGAGGGAACTGTGTCAATTTTAACACAGCAATGGTGCTTAGCTGAGCGAGTGAGTAGATCTAATATTGTTATATGAATAACAGGAATAATAATCATACGTTTATCTGCAGCATATCATGTCAGTATCTTTTGTTAGACAAAGTTCTAAATGTACTTTCATCTTCACTGCGACAGCAGTTAATGTCCTTGATTTTGTACAGGAGGCTACGGCACTATGTACACTGAAGGTTTCATCTACGAACTACCCTTGTCATGTTTTATACTGAATGATTTCTACTGTATGATTTCAGTCATTATTATCCATGTCATATTTTAATCCTGAACTGATTTCTGAAATATCATTATTATGTTTTAATGTGTTTATGTGCATGTATCCTGTGTTATGATGGCATTATCAAGGTATATGAATGCTTATATCATAAACATAGAACTATGTAACGATGGGCAACAGCACTGTAGCCATTTTTATAAATGAATAATTTAACTGACTGTGACCCAATGGTTCTCAAGTTTGAGACTAGGAACACACCTTAATAGCTTTATTGCTCAAGCAGCAAAAATGTAAATCAGTGGTTCCCAAGACTTGGCAGCAAGGACACTGTAAAAGTACTATTCATTCCGTCACCAGTGTAACAATCCCACACAGTGGTGTTAATGATGGGTGTTGTAGGTAGGTGAAAACTGGGCGTGTTATGGAAAACAAAGGTCAACTCGACCGACGCAGGGTAGTGTAAACATTGAGTGAGAGTGCAAGGTACGCGAATGGTGGAATGTTCTGTAGAGTTGACAAGTAGACTGTACACACACTCACTCAGCTGGAAGTCAATGACATAGACGACTGTGGACGTTTCTATGGTTTAATAAGGACGCACACTCGGACATCACGATTACAGTCACAGTACAGGTTGGCAAAATATCATCATATATTTGACAAATGAGTGGCAACATCAGCTGTATATTCATGTAGCATATAAATACAATGGGCGATAGTAGGCAAGCACTCAATGTTCGGGTGGTCTATCGCCACATGCTTCCACTGACTAATTGCGTCAGTAAAGGTAAATACATCATCACAATGATTCACTGTCAGCACCTTCTTTTGGCTAAGTTTCACAAGCCGTAAGTTTATCAAAACTGGATAGTACCACTGTTAGACCACAGTAGTGGGTTTTTCATAATATGTGGATCTCTGTACCATTGTCCGATAATAAGATCTTTTCTGTTCTCCGACAATGATCCATTCACAATGACGGGAATTCAAAATGGCTTTCCTCCTTGAACTTTGCTCACCCAGGATAATCAGTGATAAGCAGAATTAATTCATAATTCAAGCATAAATGTTCTCATAGGGCTTCCATACATTCTGTTATCAACAAGGCTGCTTCAATAAGTAATCCAGTGCTTCTGGATAACATGTCATCTTCATCTGCATTCAAACAATTCTAATGTGCGATAATACATCTGCATTCTAGGCCTAGCCACAAAGTTCATCAAAAGGGTCTGGTTTTACCTTGATTTAGGAATAAACACAATAGCGAATAACGCACGCCATTCCTTGGGGTTAACAAAGAACATTAGGAGAATATCTTTACAGTCATGCGGAGACACCATCTCCTTCCTAGAAATGATTCACAGAGATCATCCTTCAACGTTTCTAAACGACCAGCCCAAAAACAGCCATGACATGACAGCCTTCTTCATCGACACTCAATCGACGCATGCGCAGAAAATGCCTTTTGACCGGAGCGTTCAGCTCAAAAAATAGGCCGACATAGAAATACAAAGATACAAAGATATAAGACCGAATCTTCTTAAATAGACAAGGAATACATATAAATTCAGGCCATAAACATTTTAAGCAAGACCAATCTATTTTCTGGCCATAACAGACGAACAATGACATAGATCTAGAATTCATACGCCAGATCGAGATACAAGAACCGATAACCCAAAGAACCGAATACGATATCGACTAATCAGGGTGCTGCCCCTTTAGTCTAAGAATCATTGATTCTCAAATAAATACTTTTCATCAGACAAATAGTTATTCTGTACATTTGTATGCCTACCAACAGTAATCTGTGCGTCACATAATTCCACACAAAAGAATATGTGCCCTAACCTATTGCAGTGTTCTCGAGGGCAGACATATTCCATCCCAGTTGGTGATGAGCCCTGTGTCAAGACATAGGAAACTACCTGCCATCCTCTGAAACCCTAAAAATAACTTGCCATACTGGACCTGGAGTGCTGGGACAGATTGAACCCCCTGGCAACATGACAACATAAATTCAGCAGCATCTGAGATGAGTTGTTTAAAATGCCAGCAGAACCAGTACAGAATAGATAATCAGTCCACATGATGTTAAATTTATTCTGACATTTTTCAGAACCTTTAATAGATTAGTGAACAAAGCTTATAGTTGTAAATTTTTGAACATATAATCTATCATCATTTTGTAATTTCATTTCAAGTATGAGAGAATCTATCTTCAATTTTGTATAATTTACATAACAGAGTCTGTTGCTATTTTTCTTGTAATTTTTAATTGGGTTCCTAGTTTTTAGTAATTAAAATCTACACCCTGGGAGGCAGAGCCATAATTAATAAACACTATTGGGTCAGGATATTTTTTAATGTGGCTGGGCACCAAATCTCTTAACCAACTATATGTACTATACATAGTCCTTTGTAGGATTTCGGATAAAGAATTTATCGCCTAGAGAATATCCTGTTTAATGTCACCAGAATTCTCCATTTAAGAAAGGTTTTTCTAGTGGACTAATTCCTCAGGAGAGACAGTGCATTCAACCTGCAGTCTGGAAGATTTTCCTCTAGATATTATCTTTAATTCTTCCATCCAGTCTGTCACCTTCTCCTTCAAAACCATTCTACGACAATTGGTCAAGACTGATGCCACCAATTAACGCAACTCTAAAATAATTAAATAACCTAAAATAAAGTAAGCTAACCAATTATTTTTTTTTTTTTTTTTTTTTTAGTTTAATTTATTTTATTACTGTTGCGCGAAAACATTTTTTTTTTAAATAAAGTTTTGACTCGTTTTGGCGAGGCGCGTCCCGTTCAACCTAGTCGGTTATATTAGGGCGCATGTCCAAATATAAAAGATCCTTAGGTTTGAGACAGTAAGTGAAACATTTCTAAAAAACCACTGGCAACCCAGATCTAACCTGAACAATTAAGGTAGAAAAAAAATTAATACATTTATAAACATTTCCGCACGTATGATTTGTTACGGAGAATGACGCGATTAAACATAACAAGATTAAAATGTAAAAATTCAGAGGTGCTCAAACATGAGTTATGCACATAATTATGGAAAATGTCCACAGTCATCATCAAATCACTTTCAGCCCCAGGTCAAGCATAGATCTTCAAGTAATTCAGCGAAAACCCATCTCTCCGGTGCTTTACTTTAAGTTATTTTCATGTCCTCAGTTCTCTTCTCTTAGTATGTTTTAGCTCCTTGTTTTCTTTTCCTTGCAGACTTCAAGGAAGAACTCACGGCTGTTTGTGCCTTATACCCGAGCGATCTTTTAGTTTCGGTGACCGGAATTCTGACACCGGGTATAAAATTTTCTTATGCACCGTAAAAAACTACTGAGTGTTTTGGCGGGGAAAATCAGCTGATGTGTGTGTAAAATCAGTAAAATATAAATCATTACACACTCGTTCTGGATAAACACAGCGCTAAAATTCTTTTGTGTACTATAACTTTGTTCTGTGTTCTATTTTTGATTGCATTGTTATTTGTTTGAAATTAGTTTTGACGGAGTTACAGACTTTTGAAAACAGCGTCATCATTTGAGGAAATTCATAAAATAAGTAATCTTTTTATTAATTTAATATCTAAAAATCGGCCCATTCGTTTGAGTTATAATTATAAAGACTTCTCGAAGCGAAGCTAAAGATTATTTCCACATACTTTTTTTTTTTTTTGGTTTCATATCTTGAGAATATGTGGTAGTCAGTTTTGTGAGTTTGGCATTACAAGAACAAGCATATTGTCACCAGATTTTTATAGCATTTAAATCACTGTAAACGCATTCCTGATGCTCACAAATCTTAAATAAGGTTGTTAAAAAAAACTTTTTGTAAAGCACCATCTGTTTTTGCATTTTCATTCATTTATAATGATATTTAGCTACGTTTATAAGCGTCAGAAAATATGTAAAGCTATAGATAGATTACTTCCACATACTTTGATCTATCTTTCAAGTCTTGTTAAACTTGTATTTATATGAATTTTTTTTAATTGTGTGTGAGATAAGGACTGTTCCATTAGTGTTCTTTGGTAGACAATCCTGTGCACACGACGGCTGCCAAAGAATTCTAAGTAACTGTTTGTATATCTTCTTTCATTCACAGATAAAGCATTCTCCATCCTGGTGTTAGACTTGATAGTCCCAAATATTCCTTTATCTTTATACATACACAAGTAAACTATACTACATAACAATGAAATGGAACATACTTTGTTGCATCATATGAATTGTGCCAGTGCACTGTGCAGAGCCTGTGGCAAGAGAGCATTAACTTCCCAAACAAAAAGTTCAAAACGGAATGCACTGAACTGTTCGAATTACGTTAGTGATCTGTTCTTTGTATTTGGAATTAACGTATCAGATGATAAACCGACAGAGCATTCGACTATATTTTGTAGGAAGTGTTACTTACCAATACAAAACGCAAAAAGGAGGCATAATGAGAAGTGTCTTGAAACAGCCAAGTTACTATCGGAAAACAGTGAGCACATCTGGAAAGACTATGAGCATAATTTAACTATAAGTGTAGTAAAATCTGCGAGAATAATCGCTCATTTCAGTAAGATTTTAGTCATAATATGATAATAAATAAACCAGCCCTATTGTGTCTGACGGTGATGCTCTCACACGCCAGCAACGCTGCCTTTTTGTGCAGTGCTAACGCCTATAGAACGATCCTACGGTTAAAAAAAAATCTAACACGAGTTTTAGTTTCGGTTTCGAAAACGTACTACCAACATTTAACATTTTGCCAGATCTGCTGCATACATTTGGCAGCCTAGACTTATAATTAACGATTTTGCGTAAGTGTGCCGCAAAATAACTATCTGAATTAACGTAAAATTTTGACTTTAACGCTGGTAATCAATAGTACTCCTTACAAATTTGGTAGTGTAACAAGAGACACTCCCAATATTTAACGCCTATTCTTAACCCGCAATGCACAAACCCGCTTCGCTTGACACATTCTGCCATGCATATAAACACGCAGACAATTTTATTGCCCCTCGCGGTAATGTTTCTGACGTCACAAAAACAAGTTAGTTATTTGAAAATACATGCTGGCGAGATGAAAGAGAGGGAAAGATGGCGGTCTTGTGTAAAATATTTATTTGACGATGACCGTGACAAAATTGAAAATCTAGAACCAATATGAAACTGACCATAAAAATCATATGGTAGTATCGCTTAGAGTTCACTGAGCAAGAATATGTTTTAAATAATATGGTAGTCCCAGTATTAGTTGAGTTAGTGAAAAAATACTAAATGTCTACGGACGCTCGACCAGACACACTGTCGTTCCTGCTTGTTTTTGTTAACGTTAGTGGTCTTAGAAGGGAGGCAGTGAGGTAAATTCAAATTCGCTCGGGTAAAAAGAGTATAGTAGGGAAAGGGGAGCGGTAGGAAATTTTTTACCAAAAACGAAACATCTTTTTGTATTGGGCATAACTAAAGCAGGCTGGCCAATCGACTACCAGACGCAGAGTATGTTTGGAATTAATTTTGTTTTTCAAAAACTGCATTTGAATTCTGGTAGTCGCAAGCTTTCGATTGGCCAGTGCTACTAAATATTAGCAAAAAGCTTTCGCTGCTCAGTGCCAGTTGACCAGTAAATTTTATTCAGATACGCTGAGAACAGCTGTGATAAATTTTAAAAAGTAAATTAAATAAATAAAAAAATATTTCACAGTCTGGACGGAGCAGAAGAAACTGAGGCCATTTCTTTGCAAAGTCAGCGTCATTTGTTTATATTTCGTGATTTGTGGTAAGAATGCTTATGAATTCAATATGTTTAATCCCATTGCCAAAGTTAGATACTGCTATTGGGAAAAAGTGAAGGACGTGCCGGGAGCAGACATTGTTGAGTCCCCACGTTAAAATGTATCTAACTAATGTATGTTGTCATGATTATGTTTGAATATTATTGTAGTAGAGTATATTAGTAAGCCTCTGTGTTCCATGAACACTGTTCAAATATGCCTGAAGCATTTATGTTTAAAAAGAAGAGAAAAAAATATATAAAAGGAAATGTGGTTACCCCACATTATATAATTGAGGACAACTATGTAAATGCACAGTGGCGTATCTGCCATAAGGACATGAGGTGTGGTCACAGCAAGGTGGGAGTCATGTAAATTTAGGGGTGAGTGCACCTGAAATGCACGCGAGGCTGACCCCATATCTCCGTAGGGAAATAAATAATACCAAAAGTGATCAGATATAAAAGGCCAGGGTGTCCTTTTGTTGCAGAGGTTCTGTTTCCTGTTGCCAGCTGGTCATAGAAACTTAAAGTGTTTTTGTGTTGTGTACCATCATTTCATTTCTCCCCTAGACACTAGGTACATCATACACCAGACACTAGAGCCAAAATAGGGACCGTATGAGATCTAGGCTGGTAGCGTTAGGTTCCCTGCACATAATTCATCATCATCATTTATAGAATTAGGGGCCTTCATGTGCTTGACCTCACACGGTTAATACATACACGGATTTCATTCTTTTAGGATACCATCAAAACCTCCCCAGCAAAATCTAATTTTGCTACATAAATTGGTAGGCTTGTCCGGGCATTTGAATTTCTCTTAGTACTACATACATTGGGGTCTGGGTCTTAGCATAAACAACATTCTATTGTCCCAGGGAATCCCCATAATCATTATTGCCCAAGATTTGGGAAGTCAAGAAACTGTCAGAACCCAGAGTTAATTAGATAAATTTATATTTATTTAGAAACTTTGTTAAAACATTTTGTATTCAGAATGGCAGATCTGGCCAAGTTTCGATCTGCGGCTGTTCAGACTGCAAAAGAAATGAATATGGAGGGTCAAATCTTAATTGACTATGTCACCTCAGAATGTGATAAATTTATTACTAGGGAAGAACATAGGTTAGCTGAGGAAAGGAAAATGCAATTAGAAGATGCTAGGGAGACTAAGAAATTAGAGGCTGATAGGGAGGCTGAGATTAAGAGGCTGCAGTTGGAGGAGAAGAAACTTGAGGCTGAGGCAAAGAAACTTGAGGCTGAGGCAAAGAAACTTGAGGCTGAGAAGGAGGAAAAACGTCTACAGAGGGAGGCGGAACGAGAGAAAGAAGAAAGGAGATTGGAGGCGGAACGAGAGAAAGAAGAAAGGAGATTGGAGGCGGAAAGGGAAGATAAAAGATTACAAAGAGAACATGAGATACGACTAAGGGAGTTAGAGCTGCAAGGCCATGCTCCTGACAATGGAACTAACCCATCCACTTCCGACTCAGCTGCCAGCCAGGGACCTTCTCATCAGCCATGGGGTTCCATTTAGATTACTTTGTGGAAAAGGATGATGACATTGAGTCGTATTTAAGCAGATACGAAATATTAGCCACTACTTATGGGTTAGAAAGAGAAAAATGGGGTGTAAAGTTGTCTCAGGGTCTTCGGGGAACAGCTTATGAAGTGTTTTCCAAAATGAGCAGGGATGACCAAGACAACTATGACATGTTGAAGCAGGCTCTTCTGTTAAGATACGAAAGGAACGGAGAGTTTTATAGAAAGAAATTTAGGAATGCCAGGCTACGGTCGGGTGAGACCTATCACCAGTTCTCCGCCCGGTTGGAGACGTATATGGAGAAATGGGCTTCTTTGAGGAAAACCCAAGATCTCAAAGAGATGATACTCATTGAACAGATGAGAGAGTCCATGGCTCCAGACATGAGAAATTTTCTCATGGAACAGGGCGCCGAGAGACTGGGTGAGATCATAAATGTCGCTGAGAGGTATCAGGCAGCCAGGCAGAGGTAGCTGGCATTAAGAAAAAACCAGTAGATCAGTATAAGGCTCCTCAAAACCATAATAAATATGACAACAGAAGTAAGCAGAACTTTGATAGGCCTCGAAATGATTTTAAAAATAGAACCTCACATTTCAATGACAGAAGGTATGATGAAAGAAAACCCTTTCATCAAGGTAGATTATATTGTAGCCGGTATAGGATGGACAACCATAACACCGAAAATTGTAGAAGGAAACCTGTAGTAATGGCCACGCTTCAGGTCAGATCGACTCCTAGAAAGGAGGAGGAACCACCAAAAATTATGTCTCGTAAACAGTGGAGAAAGGCACAGGCTGAAGATAGGTCACTGAAGCCGTGTTTTAAGAAACTCCAAAAACTCCATACCCCTCCTAGGAAAGGAGAATTCTATTTGGATGATGGACTGCTTTTCAGGGCGTTTAAAGCGGGATTATCCGGGTGTGGACAGGTAGTAGGGCCATCAAAATATAGGGCACGAATTATGAGACAAACACATGTGCTAGATGGTGAACACCAGAAGATGGGTACCACATGCCAAAGAACATCTACTGGATATTTCTGGCCCGGAGAAGTTGAAGACATAAGAAAATTTGTTGAGGCCTGTGAACAGTGTAGTACGGAAAATTCCACAGGGTGGAAAAATAATAACCAAATTCAAGAGAAGCATTATGGCAAACCTGGGCCAGAAGATAAAGAGGGAATACCCACACGTGGGAAAATGAATCAGGACCTAGACACGCCACGGGGCAAACTTAGGCCTGGAAAGAAAAATAATTATAATAAAGTGGACAGAGGGGAATGGGAACCCCCTTTTCACAGACAGTCTTCACTCGAATGTTTTACAATGGCCACTATGCAGCGAGTACAAAGAACTGTTATACCCCAGAATAAGCCGACAATCCCTCAGTCGGACTTATGTAAACTGGAGGAAGATAAAAGAGAGCGAAGTTCTCTCAATTTTGATTTGAACCTGAGGGGAGACAACCCCACGAAAAGAATCGGTAGTGGTAGATTCCTGTGTGATGACACAAGAAAGAAACGTCCGCAAAACAAAGCTTCTAATGTAAAGGACTTGACAGGTGCCATGAATAATAGGTACGAAAAATTAAAAGTCTATATGTAATTTGTAAAGGACCTGGACAGATGAGAAGGCAGAGGAGCCTGTTACCTCATCATATCAATATATGAACGAACTGACCACTCGTTTAAAAACTAGTTGGAAACTGGCAAATGATAATTTGAGACAAGCCAGTGTCACGTGGGTTTTGATCATTAAATTACCTACATCTTCTTCCTATTCTCTCTCCCGCATCCTTTTATTTTATTATCTTTCCGTACTTGTTTTTCCTGTAATTTTTCGCATCACTCGTTGCGAAAAATATATTTCTTTCCCATCATCGTTTTTCTTTCTCATACTGACTAGTAACCTTATTACGTAGATGTCAGCTCTGCCGGTCGAACGATAGCTGTGAATATACGGTCCTCGCCAGACATTCGTCTGCAGTTTTTTCCGGTCAGAGCGCTGACTGACCAGTGTCCCTGGGCGGGGGGGTGTGAGAATTCGCTCCATCGGGGCATGGCAGACAGACAGCTGTCTACAGTTTGCAGTAACGCACGAGGTTTTTCGTTAGAAAAACCCGGCGTAGTGTGAAAAATCGCTCCGCACTGGAGACAGGCTGTCTGGGATTTGAAACTCACTCGTACTCTCGGTCACTGATGGCTGTTACGACATGAGGGAAGCTGACGCAGGGTGTTAGAGAAGGGGAGATAATTTCGCTTGGCGAAAGAGTTGGGGCCCTTTGTCTAATTTTAAGATATTGGCCCGAGTTTGTAACTCACTTCACTCATTCTACATTTTACAGTAGACGTGGGCACTTCGTTCTAGAACACTTAAATTTATAAGTGATATCTCTTAGTTTCGTTGTGACATCGTAGTGCTGTGCTTGAGGTATATTAATATTATATATCTAGTATTGTGTGTAGGGTTTAGAGTGTTTAAAGCGTTAAATCGCTCATTTCATTTTAACTAGTTTCTTTTGAACTGAGTGCATAATTTATAAGTCTGTATTATTTTCTAGTGACGCATACAGTGGAAAGCAGAATAAATAATATGTCTAAGCTTAACAAACTAGTAGCTATAAGGAATTTAATTTAACGGCTAATACTCAGTCGAGAATATTTTATATCAAACTTATAAAATGCTAGACGCGACAACAGTGAATATTGACGGAATACGCACCATATTCCTAAATTCCTGATGATCGATTTTATATAACTTATTTCACCGGAAGTTTAAATATAAGTCAAGCTGTAGGCTTGCTGTTTTAAATGTAAGTTATATTGGGTACATAATATGAAAATGATTTATATGTGCTTTTCTTTTTATACAGTGAAATACTGGGGGTGACCCGAACTTTACCAGCATTTAATAAGAGTTCATAATTGTGAAGAAATAGACAGTCCTTATTTTGAACCACGTGGGTTTCTCAAGTAACACTGATCTGACGGTGCAAGTTAGACAGAAATACTAATATCCCACTAACGGGTTTTTCAAAGACTGTAATGATCAATACTGGGCCTGTGAACCAGATCTTAATTTCTTCCATAAACTCTACGTAAATTTTCTGCCTGGCGGCGAGAATAATTACAATCTATGACATAAACTTTCCGACATTGTTGACAAGTGAGTGGGGAACCAAGATTTTCTGTTTTGAGAGAGGTTGTCCACCGGTCATCTTCCTAATTGAGGGAAACTTCGTGTTCTGACATTTTGTGCTCGTTTAAGCCTAATTCTTACCTCGGGAGTCAAGTGACATTAACTTTAGTCTGAAATAACTATCGCCTGAAGCAGACGCTCCCCAGATCCATTTTAATGAAACCAACAAACAAATCTGCAGAGCTGGGATCTGTTTCAGTAAACGACAGTAACAGATAAAAAGTGTGAGTGTCCAACATTTGCGCCAGCCGGCGAAACCACAACCCGATTGTAAGTATATCAGGGCCCTGATAAAAGAATCGAGTGAAAGTGACGGAAGGAGGTTCGTTGTTGGTTAATTCTCCTATCAATCTAAAAATCTATAGCGACAAATGAGGTTGCTCGAATTTTTTCTTTCGATTTTTGAACTTAGAATTTATAGGAATTCACGAGTACGACAAACGAGGGACTAAACGTCTATCTAAAAAAATTTGTAGTTTAGATTCTTTATTATGAATATAGAGTAAGAGTGTGATGTCTTGTGAGTTGTATATAGATTATATCTTTATAGAGTAAATAAGTTGTTTATCTTTCCCATAGGACTAACGATCTGTTTTCGGGCGTGCTGACCACACAAACTGATAAGTTTTTTTCCACAGCATTTTAAATAATATACATTTGAGTTTACAGGTGGATTTTTTGTTGGAATATATGTTATTGTTGATTTGTAATACTAAACGCTGGTATAAGTTTTTGTGAGTGAAAAACATTCACAAGGGATTCTGAAGCATACACACAGTAAGCCAACAAAACCG
>JAMPIV010020394.1:0-90000 GCA_024509875.1 Oreohelix idahoensis
GGTGTGTTTCGACCTTTTTTTTTAACATTGACGGGAAGGAGCAAGGTGGATCCACTTTGGTCTTGACTCAATTCTGTTGGTGTTTTTTTTTTTCCCCCGCCAAACCACTGGAAGCTGAACCCGCTTACGTTGTTTTGCCAATTCCAAAACTGTCTGGCCACTTTTGGTTGTTATCCCATTCTGCCAACTTGAGGCGGTTATGAATGTAACAGTCATGTTGGAATATCAAAACTAAACTGTCCCTGAATTCCCATGTAGTTGCGTTGTTTCGCACATTCCAGCGTCGAATCCCTTGAATCACAAGTATAGTTTCTTTGTAAAAACCTCGTCAGAGTCGTGGTTCCATGGTTCTCCGGTGGTCGAACGCGTTTATGCTTATGCTTTACTGTAAACTGTAACTTTTGCTCATGTCGTTTTTACTTGTCTCTGGTCTTTAAGAGGTGGTCACGAGGGACCATAAGTGTATACTGGCTTCATTTCTGTTTAAGTTCCTATAAGAGTTAGACCGAGAGGTTCTTTTGCTTTATTTGAATGTTTTTCGATATAACCGAAGTTTGATTCATGTGTGCGTTTACTGAAAGTTTTCCCTAAAACCGAAATTTTTAACATTGCTTTTTGACGAGTTTATCCACTAAATGCAAAAAACTGTAAACATTGCTTTTTTGAAGTTTTCGGGCTTAAAAACCAAAATGGTACCAATTGCTTATAATTTGAAGTTTTCCTAAAACCAACATTTAAGTGTGTTCAGGTGGTATTGCTTTATTTGAAGTTTTTGCGCTAAAACCAAGAATAGTACAAGGTCTTATTAAAGTTAGGGTTATCAAACCATCTCTTAAAAGCCCGTATTGTACATTAAGCAATGCAAAGTGCACGATTTAAATTTCATATTAAACCGATCGTGTTCAATTGAACCGTAGCATTGCAACTAACATCGATGCTACCGAAACCTAGAAACGTGGAAAATATACAATATGCTTTACCTTTACGTATAGGGGCTAGCCATATGATTTTGAAACCTGGCTATTGTCAAGTGTAGTTTTAATAAGGATTGATGTTAGGCGTGATCCTTGAAACCACATTAGTACCTGGCTAAAATTTAAAGATAGCCTACCAAAAATTTACCCCCCCTCGGCGAAATACGCGCAATTAGTCACCTTGTTTAGCCACCTATTCCCAAAAACCCTGAAACTATTACCCTTGAAAAAATTTATTTTGTTCCTTGTTAAAATTCTACTTGGTTTCCCTAAAACTGAAATTGTACGTAGCTTTAATGAAATTAGGCTACTTAATTGTATCTTGCTTTTTTGAATTTTTTGTAATTTTCTTCTTTCTTTTTTGGGATCCTTAACCCCTGACTGACACAACAGTCACTGGCCATCATGCCTAGTGGCGTAATTGTAGGGTAGCAATAAACTTGTCCCCATTTTGCTCGGTCGGTGGCCATCCTTTCTTTTGCCGTTCCCCAACTCTGGCGTTCATCTGCTTTGCAATCTCAGCTTCCTCTGTTCTCTCCGCCAGGTTGTCTTTTGTTTTGCCTTTCTTTTTGCTGTCATTCTGGGGTCCATAGCCTATATAGCAGTCCCTGGTGATGTGTGTCAGGGTCCATTCTGAGGGACATGACCAACCCAGTTCCAGCGTCTGCCCGCGATGATGGTGTGCATGCCTTTTTGACTGCACCATGTAAACAGTTCCTGGCTGGAGATGGTATATTCGGCCAAAAAATTCGAACAGTTTGGCATTTGCCGTCCCTAAAACCAAATTGTACATTGCTGTACTGGAAAATTCGTTCTAACGAGTTTTTATTCCTCAGCTCTAGTATCATGGCATACATTTTTATATGTGTGACTCAATGTTGAGATGCTTTTATATGCTCCACAATAGAAACACTTAAAAAATAGAAGCTGTAGAACTAGTCAAAGAACCGTAAAATATTACGACTACTATACCGTGCCCCTGAGAGAGTACTGTTCAGCTCATCTTTCGTCGCCAGGGCTTATAAAAAGTGCAGGGATTGTCGACAGAAAAATGCGCAAGGCCATTATTCCGGATTCTCCCTTACTCTCTCTTTTTGTTATCTATTTTTTTTCTTCAAACGGCAGACAAGCCAACAATCACTGTTACTGGTGGGTAGAGTTATAACGTATTCTCAGTTATAGTTGACTTCGGTCTGTTTAAGAGAGTTTACGCTGTTGTGACCTCTGACAGAAAAAAGTGTAGAACTGATGGAATGACATAAGTGTAGCGAGATTTGGTAAACACTTGCTTGGTTGTAGCGCGACACGCCCACGCGACACCCACACACACCAGCGCAAGGTCAGCGCTGCGGTCTTTCTTTGAAGTTGGTAGACAGCGGAAATGTGACTTACGGTTAAAAGCCATACAGTATTACTGAAGAATGAGGAAATAGCTATATAGGAATGTATGGCCGACTTTAAAAGTTTGCATTTACTGGACATTAAATTATTCACTACAGGAGAACGCATGGTTGGAATAATATTAAATAAATATAACTCAACAAAGGAGATAGGCTAGGAATTATATCCAAAAGGATATTATTCAAATATAAATAGTTTTAAAGATAATTAATATTTTTCACCTTCATCACATCGGCTAAAAGTTAGCTAATAATCTTTAAAAATTTATTACACTAACAAGCCTCAACGGAATTGTATAAAACTTATATGTAATGAAAGCCCCATATGGGGAAAAGGAAATGATATATAGGAAGGAAGGAAGGAGATAAGTGTGTGAGTGACAGAAGAGAAAAACGAGTACAGGAAAAGCACAGATTGTTTCAAATAGCTTCAAAACAGGAGATGAAACTAAAATCTTTTGGGGAATTTGGGAGCTGCTTTCTCGTACGCGCGAGAGACTGAAATATAAGGACAGAGCGGCGCATTGTAAATCACACACCAAATCCAGAAGCCAGAGTGAGAAACTGGAGGACAGCCTCTGCAAGAAAAGTTCTATTTTCACGCTGCATGCAGGGCAGATTAAGTTAAGCCAATACAGTCTCACCGTGAGCTTATTAAGCCTAAGAGGGTATGTAAGTTTATTAAAAATATATGTATTACTAATATCATTTTATTTCAGATTTTATTTCTGATTGATTGTAGCAGATATAATAAAAAAGGGAATGACGCTAACCAGAGATAACCTTCACCGGCATTGTCAGGAAGCATAACCATTAATTGGTTAGCCAAATATATTATGGCTAATTCTTGCCTGGAAGCTTACGACATACCAGCAAGTACATAAGTGACTTGACATCCATAAGTGGAAGGCAAAGGTTATATCGTACCCATGTATCATATACATGTGATTTATTCATGTATATTGTTAATTCTGCACCTTATACTCATTATCATTATCATGCTATCTCTGTAATATACTACCATGATTCATTCATTTACATACAAACACTGAAGACATGGTCGCATCATGAACAGCAGAGGGTGGTGAGATTGTTAGAACAATGGCCACCTATTACTTCTTGTTCCAGGTTTTTATGATCAATGTTTATGATCATTCCTGATCGAGAAACTAAAGACTTGAAGAAGTTGATCCAGCTCACTGAAGCCTAGAGGTCAACCAAACTTCAACACCTTAGTCCCCCCGAGTTATAGGGTGGGCTGAAGCAAATTCTTCCGAACACCAGTGTGTCGGAGGAACCTCGAGCAGACGTGGATAAAGTTGAGTTTATATATTTCCATCCAACAAATCCTGTGAGCAGTTCTAAAACGACTTTCTAATGATGAAAACTAGATGGCAAGAGATAATGTGACAAACTTGTTTTATAAATTCAGTGGAAGATAAATCCAAGACTTTTTCTATTAGTTATTTTAATTTGTAACTGTAAATAATCATACATTTTACCATCTTCCAACACCCATTTATCATTACAAGAATATATAGATGTACATAATTAAATTGGATAATTGTACTCATTTGACTTGTTAAATTTTTAACTGTTAAATTTTGAGTTACTTTTTCTAATTTAATTATAATATCACATAGGGTTACGATAGCGAAGTAGCATCTTATACTTCTGAAGCCTAAATCTATTGTCCAGCTCAGAGTATTCACAGCTGTAACTCACTTGTGATACCAGTGTACTTCTCGGGCACTGGAACTTCATACTTTCTGGAGAGAGATTCTACTTCTGCTCTACCACTACTATCATACTAGGAAAACCTTTCGCTACATTGGGGGCTCTTTCGCGGGATATTATTTTGTATCCTGGGCCACTATCTATGTATTCTTCTCTAATCTTGAGCCACAAATAGTTTGTAAAAAAATAAATTTTTTTTTTTTTTGGAAAAAATTCTAAAAACTTAGAAATTTGTTTGTAATAGTAGTAGTACCATTGAGTACGAAGTAAATAGGAAACGCTCACAAGGTTTTAAGGATTTGTCTTGTTCAAAGTAATTAATTGATTTTAATTAAGTTAGTTTGTTAGTGAAGATAAAATTATATACCCTCTGGTAAGTAAGCATCATGGCTGAATTTGTGAAGTTTAGAGCTGCGATTATGCAGGAAGGAAAAGACTTGGGTATGACAGGAGATGCTCTAATTCGATATATCACAACTGAAGTGGATAAATATTTAGATAGAGAGACCAAAAGAATGGAAGTTGAGGCTGAAGCTAAGAAATTAGAGGCAGAAAGAGAGACCAAAAGAATGGAAGTTGAGGCTGAAGCTAAGAAATTAGAGGCAGAAAGAGAGACTAAAAGAATGGAAGTTGAGACTGAAGCTAAGAAATTAGAAGCAGAGAGAGAAGCCAAAAGACTGGAAAGAGAAGAAAAGAGACTAATTTTGGAAGCTGAAGAAAGAAGGTTACAAAGAGCGCATGAGTTAAGTTTAAAGGAACTTGAACTCCAGGGAGCAGCTAGCAATCATGGTGCTAGCTCACCTCACTCTGAGAGTAGCTCCAACCATAGCGCGGCAAATGGAGCCATGAGTTTCCACCTGGATCCATTTATTGAAAAAGAGGACGCCATTGAGTCGTACCTGGATAGATATGAGAGACTGGCCTCTACCTATGGATTGGAAAAGAAAAAATGGAGCCTTAAGCTATCTCAGGGGTTGAGGGGAGTTTCATACGATGTTTATTTAAAACTCTCAAAAGAAGACCAGGAAGATTATGAAATCTTAAAACAAGCTTTACTGGTCAGGTACGAAAAGAATTCTGAATCTTATAGAAAGAGATTCCGAACTGCTAAGCTACTTCCAGGAGAAAACTATCACCAGTTTTTCTGCCAGATTGGAAACTTATCTGACAAAATGGATTAGCTTAGGAAAGTGTCAAGATATAAAAGAAATGGTCATGATGGAGCAACTGAGAGAATCATGCCTCAAGAAATGAGAGAAAATTTCTTATGGAACAAGGAGCTGAGAGATTGGAAGATATTTTAACCATGGCTGAAAGATATCAAGCAGCTCAGTCAGAAGTATCAGGAAATAAGAAGAAGCAGGGTGAGAACTTCAAACCTTCACAAAACTTTACCAACTATGAACACAGGGACAATTCCAACAAGAACAAACACAGAAATGATTATAAAGACAAAAACCCTCTAGGATCAGAAAAAGAAACCTCCAAGAAAGGAAGGAAAGTGGTGTAAATCTTGCCAAATGAGTAACCACAATACTGCGGAATGCAGACGGAAAAAACCCTCCTCATCACGCTGCATGCCTTACAACAGAGAACAAGGGAAGGAAGGACCTGGCAGATAGTCAGAATGACCTCCATCATCCCCCTGTCTGTGAGGAAGTGACCTTGAATGGCACCCAAGTACTGTGCTTATATGATACAGGCTTGGACTTTGACTCAGTAGTGTGCTCTTCTCTGGTGAGTCCGGAACAGATAACCACAGAAACAGTGGAAATCAGAGGACCAGTCAAGGGAGCAGGAACCATGACACTGCCCATAGCCCGAATCAACATAAGATCTCGCTATGTGGAAGGAGAGATCAAAGCAGCAGTGATGGACAACCCTATCTACCCATTAATACTGGGATGTAGATATGTCTTTCTAGGAGAACCTATAAGACCCATAGTGATGGCAACAGTCCAGACCAGGGCAAGCTCTAAGAAAGAGGAGGCCACTATCATCAATACTCATCCAGAAGAGATGAGAAAGGCTCAAACTGCTGACAGTACATTGAAGCCTTGCTTTGGCAAATTACCTAAAAGCCATAACCCTCCAGAGAAAGGAGACTTATATATGAAAAAAGGCCTACTATATAGAAAAGCTGGAACAGGACCAAAAGGACATGGACAGCTTGTAGTGCCAAAATCATACAGGGAGCAGGTTATGAAGCTAGGACATGCTATACCCTTCAGTGGACATATGGGAATAGGGGCCACTGGACAACGGATAGCCTGTCACTACTTTTGGCCAGGGATCACAGAGGACATAAAGAGGTATGTGAGATCCTGTCCAGAATGCCAAAGAGTAGCTCCTAAACATAGGACTGCACCAGCAACACTGGGAGAAATGCCCATCATGGGAACGCCCTTCGAACGTGTTGCCGTGGATATTGTTGGACCCCTCAGTAGGACCAAGAAGAGAAATGCATATATCTTAACCTTGGTCGATACTTGCTCTATGTGGGGAGAGGCAGTAGCAATGTCATCGATAGATTCGAAACATGTGGCAGAGGCACTGTTAACAATATTCACCCGATTAGGTTTCCCACATCAAATATTGACTGACAATGGTTCTCAGTTTAGGGGGAAAGCTAACACAAGAAGTATTCAGGTTATTTCAAGCTAGACATTATCACTGTAGCCCGTACCACGCCCAAGGGAATGGTCAAGTAGAGCGGTTCAATGGCACGCTCATTTCAATCCTTAGAAAGTTGGCTAGTGAGAAACCTGAAACTTGGGACACATACTTACCCTCAGCACTATTTGCCTATAGGGAAGTCCCACATAACTCCACAGGATTGGCTCCAGCTACATTGTTGTTTGGACGACCAATCAAAGGTCCACTGGAAGCATTGTTGCGGACATGGACTGATGAAAAAGCAGAAGAAACCGTGACTTCTTCATACCAATACGTCAACGAGTTGACATCTCGATTGAAAACAAGTTGGAAACTGGCAAATGATAACTTGAGACAGGCCAGGAGGAAGCAGGCTGCTTACTACAATAAAACAGCAAAAGATAGGGAACTTGAGGTGGGAGAAAAGGTTCTGTTACTGTTGCCCAGCAGCAATAATAAATTGCAAATTGGATGGCAGGGACCCTACGTCATATTGGAAAAACTTTCCCGGACCAACTATAAGATTGACAAGAAAGGAAAGGAGAAGGTGTATCATGTCAACCTTCTTAAAAAAGTATTATGACAGGGAAGCATCAGAAGTTGCCCATATCATGACCCTGGCCATTGCAACAGAAATGCAGGATGAACCAATTTCCTCCATGGAATACCCCCTATCAACTACGGAAAGCTATGCTCAGGTTAATGTGAGTGAACATTTAACTCTTGAGCAGAGGAAAAAGGTTCAGGAGGTGTTAGAAATCCATGCTGATGTACTCACAGATAAGCCGGGGTGTACTAATCTGTTAGAGTATGACATGACGATTACTGACCCTACACCAGTTTGTATGCGGACATACCCTATACCTTATGCTAAAGGACAGGCACTCAAGGATGAGATTGATTATCTCTTAAAAGAGAAAATTATTTCAAAGTCTGAATCTCCCTACAGCTCAAGTGTGGTGCTATTAAGGAAGCCTAGTGGTGAACACAGGTTATGCATTGATTATAGGAAACTAAATGCTATCACTGAATCTCAGGTAGACCCATTACCTGACACCAATCAGTTGTTTGCTACATTGAGTAAGGCTCGGTATTTTTCAAAAGTAGATCTAAGCAAGGGATACTACCAAATACCAGTGAAACCAGAAGTTAGGAAACTGTTAGCCTTTAGTACACCGGATGGACATTACGAGTTCAATGTACTCCCATTTGGTTTAAAGAATGCTCCAAGTATCTTCACCAGAATGATGAGGAAATTGTTGGAACCATTACAAAATCCTCATATCACCAACTTCATGGATGATATTCTGATTGCTACCACTACATTCGAGGAACACGTAGTAGCACTCTCCATGTTGTTAGGTAGATTAAGAGAAACGGGATTGACAGCACGCCCAACTAAGTGTCATATTGGATGTGAGACATTGGAATTTTTAGGTCACACTATCTCTACAGGGCAAATGTCTCCGGACCCAAAGAATGTAGAGAAAATGAGAAAAGCACCAAGACCACAAACTAAGAAGGATGTAAGATCCTTTGTGTCACTGTGCGGGTTTTATCAGAAATATATACCCCATTTTAACTCATTGTGCGCGCCATTAACCGACTTAACCAAAAAAGGTCAGCCGGATAAAATACAATGGACTGTGGAGTGTGAACAGGCTTATACAGAGTTGAAAAATAAGCTGACAAATAAACCTATCCTTGCCCTTCCCGATCTCACACAAGAATTCGTACTAAGAACGGATGCTAGCAATGTAGGCATCGGAGCAACATTACTACAGCGGGCAGACACACCGCCACATATGCTATTACCAGTAGCTTTTGCCAGTAGAAAGTTTAAATACAGCTGAGAGAAATTATTCTACCGTTGAACGTGAATGCCTCGCTTTGGTCTGGTCGATCAACAAATTCGCCCCTTTTCTTTACGGGAAACACTTCATTGTGGAAAGTGATCACCAGCCTTTGATGTTTTTTAGCAGTGTCTAAAAAAATTAAATTCACGACTTTTAAGGTGGAGTTTACTGTTATCTCCATATTCGTTCAATGTGAGATACATACCAGGACGGGACAATCTTGGACCCGATTTTTTAAGTAGGCATCCTATCAAAGGAGATATAGAGAAACAGAAAATTAAGGAGGAACTGCAGCATGTGTTACCAAAAAGTTAACCGTGCAGGCACTGTTTTAAAGAAGAGGGCTCTGTAGCGAGATTTGGTAAACACTTGCTTGGTTGTAGCGCGACACGCCCACGCGACACCCACACACACCAGCGCAAGGTCAGCGCTGCGGTCTTTCTTTGAAGTTGGTAGACAGCGGAAATGTGACTTACGTTTAAAAGCCATACAGTATTACTGAAGAATGAGGAAATAGCTATATAGGAATGTATGGCCGACTTTAAAAGTTTGCATTTACTGGACATTAAATTATTCACTACAGGAGAACGCATGGTTGGAATAATATTAAATAAATATAACTCAACAAAGGAGATAGGCTAGGAATTATATCCAAAAGGATATTATTCAAATATAAATAGTTTTAAAGATAATTAATATTTTTCACCTTCATCACATCGGCTAAAAGTTAGCTAATAATCTTTAAAAAATTTATTACACTAACAAGCCTCAACGGAATTGTATAAAACTTATATGTAATGAAAGCCCCATATGGGGAAAAGGAAATGATATATAGGAAGGAAGGAAGGAGATAAGTGTGTGAGTGACAGAAGAGAAAAACGAGTACAGGAAAAGCACAGATTGTTTCAAATAGCTTCAAAACAGGAGATGAAACTAAAATCTTTTGGGGAATTTGGGAGCTGCTTTCTCGTACGCGCGAGAGACTGAAATATAAGGACAGAGCGGCGCATTGTAAATCACACACCAAATCCAGAAGCCAGAGTGAGAAGCTTACGACATACCAGCAAGTACATAAGTGACTTGACATCCATAAGTGGAAGGCAAAGGTTATATCGTACCCATGTATCATAACATGTGATTTATTCATGTATATTGTTAATTCTGCACCTTATACATTATCTTATCATGCTATCTCTGTAATATACTACCATGATTCATTCATTTACATACAAACACTGAAGACATGGTCGCATCATGAACAGCAGAGGGTGGTGAGATTGTTAGAACAATGGCCACCTATTACTTCTTGTTCCAGGTTTTTATGATCAATGTTTATGATCATTCCTGATCGAGAAACTAAAGACTTGAAGAAGTTGATCCAGCTCACTGAAGCCTAGAGGTCAACCAAACTTCAACACCTTAGTCCCCCGTAGTTATAGGGCGGGCTGAAGGAAAGTCTTCCGTACTCCAGTGTGTCGGAGGAACCTCGAGCAGACGTGGATAAAGTTGAGTTTATATATTTCCATCCAACAAATCCTGTGAGCAGTTCTAAAACGACTTTCTAATGATGAAAACTAGATGGCAAGAGATAATGTGACAAACTTGTTTTATAAATTCAGTGGAAGATAAATCCAAGACTTTTTCTATTAGTTATTTTAATTTGTAACTGTAAATAATCATACATTTTACCATCTTCCAACACCCATTTATCATTACAAGAATATATAGATGTACATAATAAATTGGATAATTGTACTCATTTGACTTGTTAAATTTTTAACTGTTAAATTTTGAGTTACTTTTTCTAATTTAATTATAATATCACATAGGGTTACGATAGCGAAGTAGCATCTTATACTTCTGAAGCCTAAATCTATTGTCCAGCTCAGAGTATTCACAGCTGTAACTCACTTGTGATACCAGTGTACTTCTCGGGCACTGGAACTTCATACTTTCTGGAGAGAGATTCTACTTCTGCTCTACCACTACTATCATACTAGGAAAACCTTTCGCTACAATAAGCAAACACCAGAGGGGCATACTGTGAGAGGAGAAGACGGTGTTGTATAAGACACACAGTACACCTGTTGATATCATTACACGACAGTCCTTGTTCTGGAATCTCCAGGGTAAGAGAGGTATGGGAGACCCAAAAAACACGTGATACAGACATGAAGAGAATAAAGACAATATGGAAATACCTTGAAAGGATGGCACAGAACACGAAGTCCTGGCATGGAATTGTTGACCTTATAAAGTTTAATGATGGAAAATGATGACCAAATTTTGTCTGTTTAATCTTTTTAGCTGTACTCTTGTCATGCTTACAATTTCTGTCGTGTCTGTTTTCTGTATTCTCTCTAACTTCTCTATTCTCGCTATAAATGTTTTTAGTTTATGTACAAGGCTCTTATCTTTGAATGGCAAATTGCGCTCTGATATAAGCCAGCGGACTTAAGTCTAGGTTGAAAGTAACTTGCCTTGCCACAAGAAGGCAAAACCCTCAAAAAAAAGTATTGATACCAGCCATTTTGTTATCGTTGTTTTTTTTTTTTTTTAATTCTATCGTTATCATCATCAGTATTTATTTATAGATTTATCGTGTATTAATTATTATTAATATTATTATGAATGGCAGATGACAAGAACCAGACAAGTGCCAGTGGAACAATAGAGAAAAGGAAAACCCTGGATATGGGTATGAAACACATTGAGGAAACATGTTGATAGCATTATAAGGTAGTCGTTGTTCTGGAATCTACAGGGTATGAGAGGTGGAGGTAGTCTAAAGAAGACACCGAGATGTGAACTAGAAACAAACATGAACAAATTAGGGGGACATAAAAGAGCTTGAGCTAATGGCATGGGAGACGAAGACTTGGCATTTGTTTGTTGAAGGCATATGCTTCTTCGGGAGCTGTAGGGGGATGATTATGAATGACGTCAGAAAATAGAACTGCTGAAAAAATATAAATAACAACAAAGCCAATATTACAATAAGGCTGATAAAACGAAACAAAAAGCAAATACTACAGCAAATATTTCTTTTGTGAGGAGTTTTCAATCGTAAATCTCTTGTACAGTGTACGCACTAAAAACCTAGCGAAGCAGCACAACGCACAAATATGAATCCTTGGGGAACAATTCGTCGTTGATTTGGAAAACATTCAGTAAGACACGTAGAATACCAGCGTCTAGTAGAAGAACTAAACATTTAAGACTAAGTTTCTTAACCTGATCTCTGTGTACACAATATAAAAAATTTTTAACGTAACATTTTTAATTATGCTTTTATGTACAGTATTTCCTAGATCATTGGAGAAAAAGCTGAATACATTCGAGAACAAATGTCTTAGAAAACTCATGAACATCAGTTGGAAAGAATTCAAGACTAATCGACAAATAAGAGAAGACTCTAGGCAGAAATATGTCTCCGACTATATAAGGAAAAGACGATGGTCATATATCGGTCATGTCCTACGTATGCAAAACAACAGAATACCACTACAGGCGCTCACTTGGGTTCCTGAGGGTAAGAGGAAAAAAGGAAGACCAAAAGAAACACTCAGAAGAACAATAATAAGAGAAGGAAGAACGTTGGGCCTAAATAATGTGCAAGAGCTAAGAGGAGTGGCGTCACAACGAACAACCTGGAGAGCACTGGTTTCTGCCTTATGCGCCGTGTTTGGTGCGTAAAGAATTTATTATTATTATTATTTCCTAGAAGAGTCCATTTGGTTCATCGGACAATCACAGAGGTCCATATCTTTTATTGGACAATCAAGGAGGTCTATATTCTTCATCGGATAATCACAGATGTCCATATCTTTCATAGGGCAATAAATGGGGTCTGTATCCTTCATTGGACAATCCAAGGGATCCATAACCTTCATCGGACAATCAAAGGGATCGACATCTTTCATCGTACAATCACAGTGGTCCATATCTTTCATCGGGTACAATCAATGGGGTCTATGTCCTTCATTGGACAATCCAAGGGGTCCATATCCTTCATCAAACAATCCAAGGGGTCCATATCCTTCATCAAACAATCCAAGGGGTTCATATCCATCAAGCAATCCAAGGGGTCCATATCCTTCATCAAACAATCCAAGGGGTTCATATCCATCAAACAATCCAAGGGGTCCATGTCCTTCATCGGACAATCAAAGGGGTCCACATCTTTCATCGTACAATTAATGGAGTCCATATACTACATCGGACAACCAAAGAAGTCTACATTTGTCATCGGACTAAGGGGTCCACATTCCCTCTGTTTCTCTAACCCTGATAATTCCACACACAAACACTGTCTTATCATGCTATCAGCTAATACTATCGGTGTGTATCCTATCTAGTGCCAGCGTCTTCTCCTTAGTCTTGTTTCACTGGTAGAGAATAGGAATACATATCACATACCCCTGCACGGTATTGCTGTTGATGATGATGAGGCATATACAAGAGTATAAAACACAGCTAAGAGTGCGCATGAGGCGAGTTTATTCGCACTTAATACGGTGGCATAGAAAGGGCATTCATAAACATTTGTTTTGGGACATGATCGCCCTGGGCAATGTTATGTGCTTTTCATCCTAAACCAATATGATCTGCATGAATCCAAAAAGCGATATATTAATCCCGACAGTTATCTACAATCGCTAAAATGAAGGATACCCGTATATATAAATAATTTTTCCTCCTTTATCTTTATGAGATTTGGAAGCAACTTCACGTTTGCTCAGTAAATTTTGCAAACGCCAACGCAGTTAAACATAAAAGGGCGCCAACAGATGACAATCGGTGTTGTAAACCGCTCTGAAGAAAACAGTTTGATAGCAGTGCCTTCACCTGCTGAAAACATAAACGTTGACATAGGGATCTCAAGTTTATGCTGGGAGAGATAAAACTGACGGGGCATTTGATCATTATCATCCTTCTTTATCAAGTACTTTACCGACTGGTGTAGGCGATTATGTCTTTCCACATCTTCCTGTCCCCAGTACTGCTTATCAGATCTGTTGTTGACTTCCTTCCATGCCACGATGTTAAACTGTCCATTATCATCTGCCTTTGTCTTTCTGCCTCTCTTTTCCTTCAATTGTTCATACTCTCAGAATGTTCCGTGTCCCTCTTTTCTTGACCTCGTATTGTTCCCGGGGGTCGCTGAGGAGACAAATAAAGGATAGGACCACCTCTTCCTCGGGCATAAAGCATATGGCGCTTTGATACGGGCTTTTCCAGTATACAAAGGTAAAGTCAATCTTGATGTTATCTTCCCACTTACATCGATGTTTTTCTCTTGCACGTGTGCCTTCTTCCTTCTCTTAAGGCCTTCATTTGGGTGTTATGTCTTTTTAATTTATGGTCAAAATATTTTTAGCCGTCTAATTTTGATCACCTTCATTCCTAGGTTTTCTAGGACCTCTTTATTTGTTTTCTTTTTTTTTCCATGACACGCGTCCCATTTTCTCTATATCCACGTCTCAAGGTCCTCAATTCTGTCCTCTAATTGCTTTGTCGTCTGCCTCTGTTATTGTGTATGTAGGTAATCCATTTCATCTGTGGAAATACGGGGCCAATTATGTAAAACAGATCTTGGTTATGATAACAGCAATACAGAGATGTAATAATCCATTCATTATTCATCATCATTTTCTTTTTACTCCCCACGGAGCACGGGCCACCATTACAGATTGCCCCTCTTGAAGAAAAAACCTGCACCGAACCATTCGTAATGTCTCGCAGCGGCTATTTCTGTAGCAGTATGTTTTACATGATACGGTTGCCAGCCTCATAAAAAGTCGTTTCGTAACGTCACGCTTGAATGAGCATATTCCTATTCTTCCTCTGAGAGACTCCGGGAACTTCATCTGGCTACACAAACATGACCAAATGTTCAAAGTGATAGAGAATTCCTGTAATGCTACGGGAAAAGGAAAATGCCATCCTATATATAAAATCCCAGCTTTTTCTGTCAGTGCGTAACGCTAAGGGATGAAACTTTGTTGAAAGTTAGACATTAATTGTATTGTTTCCCTTATATGTACTCTCCCGAAAATAGTAACACTTACCAAAGAAGAATGCGCAAATGACGGTGTGCACAAAAATAGTTATAGAATGTGTGATCACGTTTACACACATTAGGATCCTCGCTGCTGCTGCGTAGTTCGTGTACTGTGGTGATGCACAGCGGTTAAAAAAAAAATACTTTTGAACAAGTAAAATTACCGTTAGGTATTGGTGTTTTTGAATTTAATTCCCGTCTTATGACGGGCTTTGACACTAGTATAACTTACGTATATGAAGTCCCCTGTAATGTAGGACATTGAACGGGGCTTTAGAAAGTTTCTTTCTTCCTAGGAGGTGGCGCTGGAATGAAAAAGGTTCAGAACCACTGGTCTAGTTGTCATCTATTTCTTAGCATTAACTAAGCTGTATGTATGTTAACTTGAGTTTATCACGGTATATCTTTTCTTGTCGTTGCAGGCGTCCACTACGAAGATGTACTATGTACGTAATGGAATTATCAACCAGTAGCGCTTTCCTTTGACTTGCCACTTCAGTCTACACATCGATGACATTTACTTTACCTGGCAAAGTCTCAGGGTTGACCCTCAGGTAAGGCCCTGTGTAGATAACTGTTGCAGGTGTGGGATTAGTGTTAAAATGTTAGTGGTAACTGTGTAAGTTATGTGTAGTTATTGTACAAAAGTCATTGAAAAAAGTTAGTATTTTAAAATACAGTAGTTATGTCTTCATTTTATATAATAGATATATACATAAAACAAAATGTCAAAGGACGGGAGCTATGCCTGGACCACTTTGTTTCATAATAAATTAATCGGATAGGGGAAACACTGTAAAATAATAATTGAAGTAACTTTTTCTATGACCTCATTGTATATTGCTTACAGCTTTTTTGTTGAAATAAGGTTAATCAAGTGCAGACCCAAATATAGGACTGTTCTACTCAAATGTCAGGACTATTCATATTGTATTAGCTCTTAAAATATATGGAGAGAGAAAACAACGGAAAACACTCCAGAAATAGTGGTTCCCCAAATACGGTGTGTGGCACGGTCACATTGGTGCGGCGCGATCAGAGGGTGGCAGAAGATGTGGCGGGGAAGATTCAAAAGACAGTCAATGATTTTAGACATATTTAAAAAAAAAATTTATATGCCAAAAAGAAATATGAAGGTCATTTTCTTATTTATCTTATTACCGTGTGACTATAATTTGGTAAAATATATGTATAGAAAGAAACGATAGGGATTTTCATGAATGTATTCAGTAATTAATAAATTATTTTTATAAAACCAAGAAAAAACAGATTTAAATAATTTAAAAAAAAAAAAAAAAGCTCACATTTCACATTGACTTTGAAAATCATTTTGAATTGAATGAATCATGTTATTTTTTTTGTAGCTAAAAATAAATTGCTTTTATACTTTATGGGATGTGTCATGATCATGTCCCCCAAAGTACTTGTTTGTTCTTTGTTATGAATAAAGCACTGTTTATTTTTTTTTGTTTTGAAGGTTTTTTCTTATCAAAACACAAAAAAAATTCAATGTAGCGCAGGAAATTTTCATTCCAAAAGGGCGGCCCAGAGAAAACATGTTTGGGAACCACTGACTAAGAAAAGATATAAATTTTTATAAATGGCTTTTGTGCAGAATTAGAATGAATTGAAATGGTATGACAAGATCACAACTGTGGAAACCTGGATGGAACAAGATGCAGTGGGACAAGGCGTGAGGGGAAAAACGCAGGCGTTCCCAAATGGGACTCACCCATAACGAAAAACCTAGCTGATGGCATTTACAGAGCATTTCTGGTCATGGTGTCTGCCGGGGTGCCTTGTGACAGAGAAATATTATAGGGAGGTCCTAAAAACACACGTGGTAAAAGAGAATTAGACGTAGGCATGAAGTAGGACCAAGAAGGAACTGGACAGGGTTTTTTGAACGCATAGTACAGGGACCAGGTAGGCCTTAGCGTCACACTATGTTAGAAGGCATAAGCACAGGACAGGTATGACTTGTAGCGTTCATTATGTTGAAGGCAAAATAGCACAGGACAGGTATGCCTGCAGCGTACATATGTGTGAAAGCCTAGCACCAGGAAAGGTATGCATAGAGTTACATATGTTGAAGGGCAATCATAGCAACAGGGGACAAGTATGCCTAGCGTACATTATGTTGGAAGGGCAACCCATAGCACAGGACAGGTATATGCCTAGCGTACATACTGTTTGAAGGCATAGCACATGGGACAGGTATCCCCCGCAAGCGCAACCATTTGTTGACCAAGGCATAGCAACCAGGACATGTCATGTCTATCGTACAATACTTGAATGCCATTGCACAGGACACCTGTTTGCTTAGCGGGTAAAAAAAACATATGGTTGAAGGCATTAGACACAGGGACCAAGGTATGCCTAGCGTACTATATGTTGAAAGGCCATATAGCCACTATTACCACACATCTACTTACCATGTTTCACCCGTGTGTTACTGTCACGGGATTGCCTCCCCTTGCTTTGCAGTAGTGGTCCACTAATGGTCACAACGCAAGCGTATCTAAAAGTAGGTCGTCCAAGGTATCTATCTTCGCGCAAGATTGCTCTTGGCAAAGATGTAGATAGATAGAAGATGAATGGCGCTTCTACCTTAGGGGAGCATTCACAAGATATTCCCAGAAGTCAAGAACAAACGCTGCTTAAGGGCTGAGCAAATTTGTTAACTTATTATCTGGTCCGTCGCCTTTTGTGAAGGGGTTATGCAATGATTCTGGCCCGTTCAAGCCCCCAGTTGGAGTAATCCAACGAATGCCCTCTTATAAGTAATGGCTATATATATATATATATATATATATATATATATATATATATATATATATATATATATATATATATATATATATATATATATATATATATATATACTGAAGCACATTAAAAACGCACCACCTGTATAATCCAGGAACAGAGTATGAAATGTAAATATAAGTGTGTACAAGTTTACATATTTGGAATCTTTATTCATTTTCCTATGAATCCATGCTGGTCATTAATTTGTACATTTGATTGTTATGAAATTCATTGCATTCTGTGCAGACAAGGGAGAAAACCAAAAATACAAAAAAAATGCACGTGCGTTATCCTGCTGGAGAAGCTGCAAGTCTGGATAAATTGTGAACGCAGGAGCAACCAGTGCATCCAGAACCTCATCTCGATATGTCACAGCATTAACATTTCCACGGAAGACGTGAAGAGGCAAGCGATGGTGAAAACTGAATCCTCCCTAAATGTGAATACTGCCACCTCGAAATCGGTTGACACAGCAATCTGCAAAGCGCTCTTCACACCGTCGCTAAATCCGCATACGTCCATCTGCAAAGGTTATGTTGAATCTGTTCTCGTCTGTGAATAGGACAGCATTCCACTGCAGTCTAGTCCATCTGATATGTTGCTCTGCCCATTGCATGCGCTGCTAACGATGTCTGTGAGTCAAGTTTGGCCCAACATAAGGTCGTCTTGCAGTAAGGCCTGTATCTATGAGTCGTCGTATGACTGTCATTCGAGAGACTTGCCTATGTCTACCCACTATTGCTCTTGCTTTTTGACTTGCCGGGAGAGTACGATTCCTTAGGTGACTCAGCACAATATGACGATCTTGCGCAGGGGTAATAACTCGTGGTTGGCCACTCCGAAGTCTATCCCGGGCACTGCCAGTGGTTCCGTAACGTTCATTGAGACGTACAATAGTGCTGTGGTGGCAATTCATCCTTCTGGCAATGGCCCGCGAGCTCATTCCGGTCTCCAACATACCAATGGCTCGTTGGCGGTCGTTTTCAGATAGTCGTGGCATTTCAAGCACATGTACTGGGTGTTTTGTCTCAACGGCCTTTTTTATACCGAGTATACTGCCACAACGCGTACACATTTTCAGGGTCATAGCTGTTGGGAATCGTGTTGCACGTGTAACTTTCATCGTTTTCATGTAGTCTGTACACACACCCGTGGGTTGAATCTTGCACTTTCCATTCCAGCAGCCATTCGCTCTCTACCTCATGGCAAACACGGGGAAAATCCATTCCCACACTTTTTTTTGCCAGCTTCTCGGCATCAGTATATATAATAGTGGTTCGTTTTTAATGTGCTTCAGTATATATATATATATATATATATATATATATATATATATAAATATATATATATATATACATATACATATATATATATATATATACATATATATATATATATATATATATATATATCAAGAAAGACTGGCTCATACGTTTGCTTTTGTACATAGAAACTGAATCAACAATTATTGTTTAGTTTAAAATAACATATAACAAATTTAAGTCAATTAGTTCAACAAGTTAAAATTAGGATTAAATGGGGTGAAAGTTATATTAAATTTTTCATCCTAGAGGTTTGGTCGGGGCGTTAGAAATGTCTTTGATTTTTGCTGTAGCCGGTTACACAAAAACTTAGCTCTAGATGAGTCCTGCAGCTGTGGTTTCCGTCACTTCCTTTTGGGGATGAGTACATTTCTCCACATAACTCGTCCACTATAGTCGGTTAGTGTTGATACTCTTCTCTCACACTAGTGGCGTAGGCACTTCAGTACTTACGTCTGATGGCTTGTAACCGCGAACCCAAAATTTTGGGAATGTACACTTCTCCTAGCACAGATTTAGAATGGACACAGCTCTGCATTAAAGCTTCGAGATCACTTAGGTCTGGAAATATAAGTTAATTCCTCTGACGGCTGGTGTTCTGCAAATTCTTGGCCTGGGAAAACTGTTTGTATAATTCTTCTTATGACTTGGTCTGGGAAATATGAGTTAATTCCTCTGACGGTTGGTGTTCTGCAAATTCCTGCCCGGGAAAACGTTTGTTAAAATTCCTCTCTGACTCCTTGTGATAAAATTCCCAAGTTTCCAGTCTTGTATTAAAATGGCGGGTTTACTTGTGAATTGCAAAGTTGCCCAATACTCGATCTGGTACTTATAGTTGTGGAATTGTAAGTCCTATCCTCTTTCCTCTGGTTTTTTTCGCAGGTGCTTCGTTAACGCTGCGATGCAGTCTGTCTGTGTGTGTCTTCTTTCATCGTACGCACAATACAAGCTTGTATCAACACGATCAACAGCTTTCCAATGGGGTCAAATGTTTGACCGACCCGTTTCCACCGGTGGTCAGACGGATTCACAGAGATAAGCGGGTGACCGGTCTGACCACTGGGTATTGTTACGATAATACCACAGTTCAGCTGGCGGAACGTAAACACGTCTGAGGAGTGGTAAACAATAAGATACACATTACTCCCGTAGCAAATACTGCCATAGGGGAGTGGCGTGTTAGAGACTTTCCCCATGCTATGTTCAGCATAAAGAGTAAATGAATGAAAGAGCAAAATGAAATGCCAAATAACAAGTGAATAATGGATAAATATTAAGAAAAGAAGTTTACTGCCGGAGGGTTGAAGGTGTGAGAGATCACACAAAAGGACAGGGACAGCCATTTCGTCACAGTTCCCGGGGCCCGAAAGGGGAACAAAGAATAGTAATACTGTACCCTACCATGCATGTCGTAAAAAGCGACTAAGGATGGTTGGGCATGGGGCTGGTTACACTATCCCGTAAAAAAACTTGTTACCACAAAAACGTCAACAAACATGGACAAGTCTAATACAGAATATAAATCAACGCAGCGGCCCAAGACAGAAGAAGGTCCTCTGGAAAGGAGGCGCATGAAGCAACCCAGTGAAAGCCGAAAGGAGTCTGGGTTGCCGACTAACCGTTTTTCGTCTAGGAAAATCTCCAGGATTGGCATCTGGAATGTTTGCACTCTATGTGAACAAGGGAAAACTGCACAGGTAGCAGCAGAAATGTAAATTACAGGATTGATATCCTGGGTCTCGGCGAGACACGGTGGAAGGGCATAGAGAGGAGGAGATTGATCACAGGAGAAATGGTGTTGTCCTCAGGACATGAGGAGGAAAGAGCCCACCACAGTGAAGGGGTGGCTCTAATGCTGTCTAGGGAAGCGCAGAAGGCACTTATAGAATGGGACCCCGAATTATAACAGCAAGGTTTAAATCAGCCAAAAAGTAAGTAAATATAACATCTTCCAATGTTATGCACCAACAAATGATTTAAAAAAATCTGAGAAAGAAGACTATTACACCAGATTACAAAATGTCTTGGACACAAAGAAAAGAAAGGACATCACAATTTTGATGGGGGATCTAAACGCGAAAATAGGTATAGACAACACCGGCTTTGAAGAAATCACAGGAAAGCAGGAATTAGGTATGATGAACGAGAATGGGGAACTATGAGCTAACTTCTGTGCTTCAAATCAACTAGCTGTTGCAGGAAGCATATTTCCACATAAAAGAATACATAAAGCAACATGGATATCACCAGACCACAGAACTGAGAATCAGATTGATCACATATGCATAAGTAAGAAGTTTAGGTCATCATTGCATGATGTAAAAGTATGTAGAGGAGCAGATGTGGTATCAGACCACCATCTTCTGTCGGCTAAAACAAAATTAAAACTCAAGAAATTTACAGCAGTATATAGCTATAGACAACAGTATAATTTGGGATATCTAAGAAATCAGGAAATAAGAGAAATTTTTTCTATCACAGTATCCAACAAATACCAAAATACAGGGATGCCATTACTGACAACAGCTGGAAGATGAAGCAGATACGGAAGACCACTGGCAACAAGTAAAAAATTTATGGAACGAGACATGTGAAGATGTACTGAGAAAAAGAGAACATCAGCACAAAGCATGGATAACAACATAAACCATTAGCAAGATAGAAGACAGGAAAAACAAGAAAGCAGATTTAAACAGAAGCAAAACCAGAAGCTCCAAAGCCAAGGCTCATGAAGTGTACATTGAAGCAAACAAAGAAGTAAGAAGAAACATCAAAAGAGACAAGATGAAGTATATTGAAGAATTGACAAGGGAAGCAGAGGAAGCTGCAGCCAAAGGAAATATGAGGGACCTGTACAACAACACAAAGAAGCTAATAGAGAGATATAAGCAAGCAAATGGCCTCATAAAAGATAAGAACGGAAAATTGCTTAGTAATATACAAGAACAAATGAAGAGATGGACAGAACATTTTGAGGAACTTCTCAATAGACCAGCTCCAACTAATCCCCAGACATCCAGCCAGCAGAAGAGGAGCTACAAATCAGCTGTGAACGACCAAGTAGAGAAGAAATAAAGAAAGCCATAAAGCTTCTGAAAGATGGAAAAGCAACTGGTCCAAATGGTATTCCAGCAGAGGCCATCAAAACAGATATTGATACCTCTACAGAGATATTATACAAACTACTTGGCAAAGTCTGGGAGAGAGAAAAAATTCCAGCAGAATTGAAGGAAGGTTATCTGGTTAAGTTGCCTAAGAAGGGAAATTTACAAGAGTGCACAAATTATAGGGGAATAATGTTACTATTGGATTTTCTCTGCCTTCCTCGTCGAAGGTAAACGGAGAAGAGGAAGGCAGAGAAAATCCTGGGCTGATAACATCAAAGAATGGGCAGGACACGGTTTTTCCACACTTGTACGCATTGCTGAGGATAGAGAGCAGTGGAGGACCCTGTCTGCTGATGCTTCCACCATGGCACCCCTACGACCCATGACGGGTTACGGGCTGAGATGATGAATGTTACTATCAGTGCCATGAAAAGTATTAAACAGAATCATCCTTGAGAGATTAAAAGAGTCCATAGACAAGCAACTGAGAGATGAACAAGCAGATTTTCGACAAAACAGATCATGTACAGACCAGATAGCCACATTGAGAATAATGGTTGAACAAAGTCCGGAATGAAATTCAACGCTTTACATCGGATTCCGTGGACTATGAAAAGGCATTTGACAGTGTAGACAGAGAATCACTTTGGAAACTGATGAGGCATTATGGAGTTCCCATGAAGATTATTAACTTAATAAGGAAGACCTATGAAGACATGACATGCAGAGTTCTTCATGAAGGACAACTTACAGAACCGTTTAGGATAAGAACGGGAGTGAGACAGGGATGCCTCTTGTCTCCATTTCTTTTCTTCCTAGCAATATATTGGGTTATGAAAATATCGACATCACACAACAGAAATGGAATCCAGTGGAATCAGACTAAACAGCTTGATGATCTGGATTTTGCAGATGACTTAGCTCTTCTGTCCCATAACCATAATCAGATGCAAGAGAAAATGAAAATCCTCGATGAGAGGTCACCACAAGTGGGCCTGAAAATACACAGGGAAAAGACAAAGATTATGAGAATAAATGAAAGAAATGATAACAAGATTGAACGAAGAAACACCACAAGGATATAGAATCGTACACATATCTAGGTAGTAATAAAGAAAAGTTGGAGGGACAGACAATAATATCAAAATAAGAATACAAAAAAGCAAGAGGCGCTTTCATTGCATTGGGGAAACATTTGGAGGTCAAGAGAAATCAAGTCCAACACGAAAATAAGAATCTTCAACTCAGATGTCAAGTCAGTCCTATTGTATGGCTCTGAGACATGGAGAGCAACAAAAACAACAACTAAATAGCTACAGACTTTTATTAACGGGTGTATGCGTAGAATAGAAGGACTGAAATGGTATGACAAAGTCACAAATGTGGAATTGATGACAAGAACCAGACAAGTGCCAGGGGAACAAGAGCTGAGAAGAAGACGCTGGCGATGGATAGGACACACTTTGAGGAAACCTGTTGATTATTACCATATCTACTTACAAGGCAGACCTTGTTCTGGAATCCACAAGGAAAGAGAGGCAGAGGTAGACCAAAAAACACATGGAGAAGAGAGCTGGATACAGAGGTGAAAATGATGAGGAAAACATGGAAAGAACTTGAGCGGATGGCATGGGACAGGAAGACTTGGCATGTGTTTGTTGAAGGCCTATTCTCCTCGGGGAGCTAAAGGGTATTGATTGATTTGACTTACCATGTTTACGATTATTGCCATATCTACTTACCATGTTACCGATTATTACCACATCTACTTACAATTTTTTACCATATGGGATATCAATTTTCACAGACTTCATCATGTTTACGATTGTTGCTATATAGCTTACCATGTTCAATATTTATTTTTTGTACAACAGAAGACTACTGTTAAAAAAAAATAATACATGGACGAGAGGAACTAAGATTGACCATTGCCTAATGTGTAACATGAAATAACAATAATCATCATTATTATCATCGTCTTCATCATCATTGACATTATATTTTTTTTCATCATTATTTCTACCTCCTCTTCTCGCCAGATGTTTTATAAGATGAGTTTCAACATCAGCAACCCTCGAGCTATGTTGATGCCCACCGCCAACATCTCAGAAAATGGGGAAGTTCCGAATCAGGTCTCAGGTAACGGATATAAATCAGAGTTTTGTATAAGGGCGATGGAGAAAGCGGGAGGGGAGTTTATATATGCCTCTAATTTATATAATGAATCAAGACAGCTGTGTTTCCAAAATTCTTCTTCTTCTTACTATTCCGTCTTGTGTTTATACCGCCCCCCCCCCCCCCCCCCCCCCCCCCCCCCTCCCCCTCCCCCCCCCCCCCCCCCCCCCCCCCCCCCACCCCCCCCCCCTGTCTTTTTGTTAAATCTGTCTCCAGAGGTTTGGGCTTGTAACTGTTTCTTGTACTTGGCATTAGTCCTCGTTTCTGCTTTAGTTTTATTTCGTAATATCGAAATGTCCTTTTTTTTGTTTTTTAATGAGGCATGGGTCTGAACCCACACCATTGGTCTCCTCAATCTTGATAAGTAATGCGGGATCTGTTCGCGAGTTTTTTGTTTAGCTACACTACATGGAACGAAGCAGTGATGATGCTAATACTTTTAAAAATATTTTAAATATACCATTTAAACACTTTATTTTCAAAATGCGGATATACTGCAGCCAGAATAGCTAATGACGGTTCTGCTACAGCCAGAATAGTAATTTACTGTTTCACCACTGCCAGGATAGTCCACTCCGGTTTTACCACAGCCGGATAGTCCATTGGGTAGTTCCACTAATGTCGTGTGGTGAGTATTGGGGCAATTTCTACAGTAGTTTTCGCCAGGAATAGCCTAAGAGATATTAGGTAGAAGGTCTCTAGAAATTGGCTCGTTAAGAAAGAATAAAGACCTATTCGAGATAGGGACAAGAAGAAGGGAATACGAATGCTTTCCACTGGACAGTGTTTTCTAGATAATTATGGAAAGATTTCTGTTTCCCCACGACCTTAGCTTCTGCCCTTAGATCCCGTAACAGAAAAAGCCCCCAACATCATCTGAGTGTAGAAATTTTCCTATATGTAAGTATTTAACACAGACAACACGAGTGATACATTAACAAACTAGATAATGATCAAACGATTATTGGGTTTATTAAGTAAATATCTACACATATAGGGTTAGTAGTGATTAGAACGTGATGATTGCACAAGACGATTCACACAAAACACACAGATGAGATATTAATGTTGTAGTTAATCAAAGAGTAGTTAATTAAGAATGAGCTTGTGTAAAGCGAAATGATGATGATGTGATATGATACGTGTTACCAAACTGATGGGTAATCTACACAGTCCATGTGTCTATAAATGATGCCCCCGGATAGGATGATTCACATGTATGCATAGAATGTCCCAAGTTGTTATAAGTTATGTCGAGTGGGGTATCTCTAAGTCGAGGATGTTCTGATGAAAACTTTTGTTGTACTGAGACAAGTCTGCTGCATAGAGTGCGCTTAAGAGTATGTTGCATTTGGTATAAATATGAGTTTCAACATTTGAGCTCTTTAGCGTGACTTCAGATGGTAAGCTTCCAATAGGCTGAACTTGATATTTGGACACGTAATCAACTGTGAGGTTTAGATTGACTCATGTAGTAAGCTTTCGAGTGATTTGAACTTGATTTAAATATGTATTAATCTTGTGATCACGCAATATAAGGTGACGAAAAATGCTGCGTCCACCTTCTTGAGTGTGGGCGAGAAATATTCCTTTTTAATTGAGTAATGAAGGATGTCCTATGGCGAATTCTGAAATCCAAATGTCCGCTTCGATAGCTTAGTTCTGGATAGACGTCCAACACGTAGCATGAGAGTGTATGCACATGGAAGACTGTGATCATGATAAAGGTGAAGTATGAACTATTAATTACTTCCTATATCTTAGAGGAAAATCTTCTGATTTTATTGATCATTTATGAAAAGAATTACTTGAAACTATCTTTCACACATTTAGCTGTGAGGTTAAAATAAATAAAGAATAAGAAAAAGTATTAATAATCTGTATAAGATCTACTAACCTTCTTTTCCCTTCGCAAAATCCTTTAAAAAACCTCCACAGATATGAATTATTTTATCCTCTCTGAATAAACACGTGTATTTAGGCTAGGCGTTTGGGGATTTATTCTCTACACCACAATGTAAAAACTGGACTCCCCCTAACGAACTGCGCAAATGCCTATATTCCTAAGACGCCCAGATGTCCACAACTCTTGCCTGTGACGTTGCTCCGCCCCTACAAACAATAGCTAAGAGGCCATCTGGTTCATCCCCTTGTCAGCGCATGTCACGGGCTGAAGTGGGTTGGGCTATACGCCACTAACTTTCATTTGCGTTGCCTATCAGTCTTTGTCAGACTGCACTGTGTTTGCTGATTGGCCAGCTGGACAAACTCACCTGTCCGCTAACTGTCACAAAACACGCTGTCGCCAGCATGCTAACAAGTCCCTTTGTGGCGACGCCTATTGCATTACATGGCGGATTGTTTAAACAACATGAGAAGACTTCTTCACCTGGCCAAGCTGGGCGTCTCCCTGCGCCATTGTCCCAATGCGGTGGTAATGGGCTTGAAAGAGCGCAAATGTGGGAGAAAATAAAATAAGAAAGATGTAGGAAAAGATATGGCGATAAGGCTTTGCGCTCGTTTATCACAACTACCGCAATAGTTCATTGGAGTTGTACCACAGCTACAGTAGCCCATCATGCTTGTACTACATGCCACAATATCCAATTACAATTGCGCCACTGCCTCAACAGCTCATTACGGTTGTACCACAGCCACAGTAGCCCATTAGCCAGATTATAAAACCACAGTCAGCATAAAAATTAAGCTATACCACAGCCAGTAGAAAGGCTCATTACGGTTGTCCCATAGTTATAATAGCCAATGTCGACAGTCTTCTAGAGACATATCAACGCTGTTTTTATGTCTTGCTTTCAGTCTTAATTTACACAAACTTAGCTAAGGAGGCGACGAAGTCGCTTGCTTACAACTAATGTTTCCATAAAACATGAAACCTGCTTGCATCAGATCCTTCTGTCAGTTGTGCGTGTGTGTGTGTGTGTGCGTGCGTGCGTGCGTGTGTGTGTGTAGAACACACATATTATCACAGATTGCATCAGTTACATCGGTTGTATAAATGGTATTTATTTTTTATGTTTTTTACTAAGTACTCGCTTTCTTTCCTTCTTGTCTTGTATGTCCTTGACGAAGGCCTTTTAGCCGCGTGACAATAAATAATGACGCTGCTGTAAAACTGGTAAGGAAACAAATATATAAATTTAAAAAAAAAATAGAATGGTATGAAATCAGTTATACGGGACCTCAAGACGCAGCAATAGAGACCGCAGTCAGCGACTCATAGCTTGACTGCCTGCGTCAGGACCAGCGAACCAGAGCTGGTCAAGACCGCACTCCACCTCCACGTGGTGGTCCTGGAAACAGTCTGCAGCTGTGCAGTCTGGCTGAGCGAGTGTGGATCGAAATGGGAAGGCAAACCCGGTCCTAAAAAATGCCGTGCAGAAGTCGGATGTGTCGACCGAAAGGTGCAGATATCACAGCTACGTTGTAAACAGACACAACGCAACCACCGTCCTTTTCAGGGCGAACGAAGAAGAAGAAGAAGAAATCAGTTATACAAGTTAGCGGTACACAGGAAACACGGGACGTTTCGGGTTTTACCCTTCGTCAGCCACAGTTGCAAACAGGTGACGAGGACAAGAATTACATATAGGTACTACAAAAACATACGATGATACACCAAATGAGTGATACACCAAATGTGTGATACAAGCAGATGGAAAAAGTAAACAACAACGACGATGAGCGAAAAAATAACAATACTAATGCAAGAAAATAATAAAACCTGAAAGAAATATCTAAAACAGAAAGTAAATAATCAAAGAAACGTAAAAAGATAATGAACAAAACTATTAACACAAGAACAAAGTCACTTAGCTATATTCTTAGAATAATACACTAGGATGGCTTGTCCGATTACGTCTAGGAAGTGACGTATAAGATAGCGACAAATAAAAAGGATACGAATCGAAACAAAACAAAAAGATAGATCGGAAAAACGACGGCGGAAGAAATAAAGAAGTATGAAAAAGAGACCAGAATTTAGGCAGAATGATGCCGGACATTAAGGCCCTTGGGAGATAGACTGCCCATTTGAAAAATGAGGCGATTCTCCAAGAAAAAGCGAGTGCGGTCATCACCCACGCAAGAAAAGAGGGCAGTAACATTTATATCCAAATTACCTGAATGGTCAGGCCTATTGAAATGAAGAGCCACCGGTGTAGGTTTGCCATGATAAATGTCATTTAAGTGCTCACGAATCCTGTCTGCCAAACGTCTGCCCGTTTCGCCAATATAAGTAATGCCACACCTCTTGCAGATGATAGTATAAATCAGGTTTCTGGATTCGCACGTGATGACTCTCTAATAACAAATTTGCCTTTCGGAAAAGAAACTGACTGAGTTTGGAGCACAAACGGACAGCTCTTACATATACGGCGTTGGCACGGTTTAGTACCAAAGTGTGAAGGGCTTTTAGCCGTAGCGTAGGTTTTTTTCTTGTCCTGGTAAGATTTAGTACCCCTCCACCCCCAAACACACCTGTTGCATTATAAAGTTCATAACGTTATCAGACAGTGTGCATAGCAAATTATAAATCAAATTTAAAAAAAAAAAATAAATAAATAAACATCAAAATTATATAGGCGTCAGTTTTACAAATGTGCAAACACTAGAACCACGTGACGATCCGGGATTACCCTACACCAACCATAGTCACAAAAATGGAAACAAAGATGATTAACATCAAAAAGCTACGAGATAATTATACGAGGACGAGAAGTTACCGTAAATAGCTAGCACAATGTACAGATGGAAAGAAAGCTTCTGGAAAAATCGGACTACTTGTTTCTATAATGTGTTATTATACCTTACATGTTGTCATCCATCTGTCATCTGTACTCATTTTTACAACTCGGTCATGTTTTTCTCTGTAGTATTTCGTGTGTCCCTCCCCTGCACTGGACAGATCAACGCCGAGGTACACATCAGCATACAGATGAGTATTAGTATCCTGTCCGTGTCCAGCCCGACAACCCTCAACTTTAAGCGCAAGAAAGTTTGTCTCAAAAGTGAGTACTTTAAGTTCCATCATGTTGAGTCGTCCTCATCCTATCGCCATCATCACGTTAGCACTATTACCATGACCATAATCATTTTCAGTATTATCTTCTTTAACATCATCACCTTTATCCTTCTCATTAGTTGTCGTAGAGCACCTACGCCATTTCCACAAAATGCTGAGTCATAAATTCTGCATCCGTTATTGTGTTAGGGGGAATGTTTTTTTTCCGTGGTTTTTATATTTGTTTTCATTGCATTTGGAAATACATGGAAACGAAAATAAATAAAGTTCAACACAAAAATAAGAATGTCCAATACAAAAATCGCGTATGTCTGAAACATTTTGAACAAAAAAAAAAAAAAGGACAAATAAAAAGATACAATCCTTCATAAATTGGTGCTTGAATAGAATACTTATTTACTTATTTATATTCATGGGGAAATATGTGGAAATCAAATGAAACCAAGTCCAAAACAAAAATAAGAAACTTCAGCTCAGATGTCAATGTAGTCTTACTGTATGGAGAACAACAAACGACAACCAGACTTTCATAAATGGCTGCTTGTGCAGAATAGAAAATTTGAAGTGGGATAACAAGATCACCAATGTAGAACTGATGACAAGATCACCAGTGTGGAGCTGATGACAAGATCACTAATGTGGAGCTGATGACAAGATCACTATTGTGGAGCTGATGACAAGATCACTAATGTGGAGCTGATGACAAGATCACCGATGTGGAACTGATGACAAGATGACTAATGTGGAGCTGATGACAAGATCACTAATGTGAAGCTGATGAGAAGATCAAAAATATGGAGCTGATTACAAGATTACCGATGTGGAACTGATGACAAGATGACTAATGTGGAGCTGATGACAAGATCACTAATGTGGAGCTGATGACAAGATCACCGATGTGGAACTGATGACAAGATGACTAATGTGAAGCTGATGACAAGATCACTAATGTGAAGCTGATGACAAGATCAAAAATATGGAGCTGATGACAAGATCACCGATGTGGAACTGATGACAAGATGACTAATGTGGAGCTGATGACAAGATCACTAATGTGGAGCTGATGACAAGATCACCGATGTGGAACTGATGACAAGATGACTAATGTGGAGCTGATGACAAGATCACTAATGTGGAGCTGATGACAAGATCACTAATGTGGAGCTGATGACAAGATCACCGATGTGGAACTGATGACAAGATGACTAATGTGAAGCTGATGACAAGATCACTAATGTGGAGCTGATGACAAGATCACCGATGTGGAACTGATGACAAGATGACTAATGTGAAGCTGATGACAAGATCACTAATGTGGAGCTGATGACAAGATCACTAATGTGGAGCTGATGACAAGATCACCGATGTGGAACTGATGACAAGATGACTAATGTGGAGCTAATGACAAGATCAAAAATATGGAGCTGATTACAAGAACCATAGAAGTGTCAGTGGAACAAGAGATGAGGAGAGGGACAATGCGTTATACAGGTCACCAACTGTTAAAGTTATGAACTTTTCTAACGAGACCTTTGATATCATCTTGAACGGGGAAAAACTACAGAAAGTTGAAAGTTTCAGTTATTTAGGCAGTAAAATGACTCAGGATGGTGACACAACAAGAGAAATCCATACTAGAATTGCTTTGGCAGCTAGCGCCTTCAATAGATTATCTAACATTTGGAAATTACGATCATTGAATATACATACCAAGCTTCGTCTGTTTAATTCAAATGTTATCTCAGTGTTAACATACGGCTGTGAGAGTTGGAAAATAACAAAATCATTGGAGAACAAGCTGAATACATTCGAGAACAAATGTCTTAGAAAACTCATGAACATCAGTTGGAAAGAATTCAAGACTAATCGACAAATAAGAGAAGACTCTAGGCAAAAATATGTCTCCAACTATATAAGGAAAAGACGATGGTCATATATCGGTCATGTCCTACGAATGCAAAACAACAGAATACCACTACAGGCGCTCACTTGGGTTCCTGAGGGTAAGAGGAAAAAAGGAAGACCAAAAGAAACACTCAGAAGAACAATAATAAGAGAAGGAAGAACGTTGGGCCTAAATAATGTGCAAGAGCTAAGAGGAGTGGCGTCACAACGAACAACCTGGAGAGCACTGGTTTCTGCCTTATGCGCCGTGTTTGGCGCTTAAAGAATTTATTATTATTATTATTAACTGAGAAAACCATATGACATCATTACAATACAGTCGTTGATATGGAACTCTCTGTGTAAGAGGACTTGAAGTAAAGCCAAAACTACATAGAGAAGGAAATTATACATAGATACAAATGGCATTACAAAAAACATGGAGAGACCTTGAACGTGTAGTTTAGTACAGGAAGACTTGGCGTGTATTTGTTGAAGACCTGTCCTCCACACGGAGCTGGAAGTTAGTGAATTAATTCTTTTATTTATTTATTTAGTATGGAAACTTATTTATTAACATCATTTGAGAACACGTTAACACTGATGCTCGACCACCCAGCCTTTTATGTAATCACCGTCTATGACCTCGCATGTCTATGAGTGCCCCCCCCCCCCCCGCCCCCCCCCCCCCCCCCCGTGTAGTTCTCCAGGGGTCTCTGGGGACACACACAAAGAATAGGATTACTGTTTCCTCGGGCATGTTGTAAATAGCGACTACTATGAGGTTATACATGGGACTGGTAACCTCAAGATATAAAACAGATTGCTACAAAAATCACAACTGTAAGAGTTTGTGCTGTGGTGTAGGCTTCCATCATTGCATCTATGCTCCATAAGGAGCGAAAAAAAGAGATTATGATCAACATGTTTATGAGTGGTCCTGTTGGCTTGGTCGATAAGGTCACGAGAGTAATGGCTGTAAAATAGTATACCTTGGACATAACAATATGTGTAAATAATTATTTTTTTTAAGTGAAAAAGGGGATGGGGAAGAGAGAGAACGAACGAACGAACGAACTTTATTTTCATAGGGTTAAGAATTGGGCACGCAGGCCCGTCTGACATTCTGCCCTTCCTCTCTCTCTCATCATGTATACTATATCCTTTCATCCTCACGAGAGAGAGAGAGAGAGAGAGGGAGAGAGAGAGGGTGCGGCAGAACGAAGATAATGTTTTTAAAAAATATGATACATAGGTATAGAGCCAGTTTTTTTTGTTTGACAATGCCTCCAGAAACACGGTACGTTTCGGTTTTTTTTTACCCTTCATCAGCTGAAGTTACAAATATGCCACAACGATAAGAAAGATAGATTGGTTCAGAGACGAAGAGAAAGGACACTGCAAACACGTGCAAAAATAGAAGGGAAAAAAAAGAGTAGATGTGGCCGTATGACCTACTACCATAGCATTTATTCGTGTTAGAGACTAATTATAATAAAATAATAGAAATTATCATTCACTATTATGGAAAATAAGCAAGCAAGATTTTTTTAAACAAATACAAACATAAATAAATAAAAAAAGCCCGAGACACATTGAGTGTAGGATGAAGCAAGGTGAAATTAACTATGTCAGGTTTGGCATAAGCCACGCTAACGATCGGCAGGAGTTACCATAGCAATAGTGACGTAGATAGGAATAGCCTAACCCCCTGTAAGATCGCCTGATGGAATGACCAGTAAGAAAATTAACAAAACAAAACTTTGACCAATGAAAAGTGGCCAACAGCGCGCACTACTAAACCGGGCTGAAAGATAATTTTCTGAAAGTTAGTTGTACGGATTTGAGCATTGCATAAAGACGTGTTTGTGACCGTGCGAAGATATGTATCCCCGGTCTGACAAGTCTTGCTCCTACGTTGAGGTATTCAACAAGAAACTTAGTGCATTTCCATCTTCTTTTCTTTGATCCTTAGCCGCCGACCGTCAAAGCAGTCAGTGGCCATCACGCCTAGTGGCGTCTTGTAGGGCAACAACAATATGATTCCACTTTGCTCGGTCGGTGGCCATCCTTCGTACAGTGCCCCAACTCTGGTTCATTCTTTGCATCTCAGCTTCCACAGTCCTCCGCCAGGTTGTTTTTGGTCGGCCTCTCTTTCGTTTTCCTTCAGGGGTCCAAAGCATAGCTGTTCCCGTGATGGCATCGGGGTCTCTTCTGAGGACATGGCCAACCCAGCTCCAGCGTCTGCCAGCTATGATGGTGTGCATGTCCTCTTGCTTGCTCCGAGTAAGCAGATCTTGGTTGGTGATGGTATTCGGCCAAAAGATTCGGTGAATTTTTCTTAGGCATTTTGTGTGAAAAGAGGACAATTTCGACATTTCCTTCTCTGTAACTCTCCAGCATTCCACACCATAGAGAAGCATTTCCATACTCTTCAATATTTATGCAGTTTGCAGGAAGAGATTTTCTTTATTGTGAAAATCTGTGCATACAGATTATATTTTAATGGTTCATCCACGTAAGTACGTTCCAAGGAACTGTATTTCTTTTTCAGCTCGATTTTTCGTGATAAGTCCCTGATATTTGATACTAATGAAGCTGCTAAAAGAAGAAATAAATACTGTAGAGATTCATACATACGAAGTGCCCAACTATGAGATAATAAACACCAAGGACTTAGAGAATATTTGAAACTGTTGAGGAATTGTACAAACCACCTTGGATAGAAGTTAAGGAGGGAAGAGTTATCATGCATGATGAAAAGGATGCTTTTTATGTAAATAGATGAAACATTGTTGAAATATTTGCCTGTTGATCTTGAACAGTTCTGCTTCCAATAAACTTCATTTTAATTGTCAAGGCTGTTGATGGATTGCTTAACAGTTGGATAAGTTAAATGTATATGTACAAGTTTGATACACCATCACCACTAATGTCTCCTATCATAACATCCTATAAGAGGAACGAACAAACCTGGCACCAAATAGATTAAAACCAAGAAAGAAATACCTCTGGCGGACTTTAAGCCAGTCAAGATTTAACTTGGAGTATACAAGCAGAGTAAAAAGAGTAAATTATTAATAATACATACACTGTCACATTTAAGTAGAAATAGTGCCATGACACCTCACCACACCGGTCACAAATAAGTAGAAATGATGCCGTACCCAGTCCCGTATTGAGCAACCTGCCACATATAAGTAGAAATGGTGCCATGACATCTCACCACTTCGGTCACATAGACGAGTGACCCAGTGTCCTAACACGGGCAAAGACACTCTGGAATTGCCACGTAATCTAGTGTCTTTATGATAAATTATGAATTGCTCACCAGAAATTCTGCTATATCTTTATGAATAATGCCCCGAACAAAAAAATTCTTTTTGGAATTTGAGCAGCAACTACAAATACATGTAATTATGGCAGTAGGAAATCATTATCTTTGATATTTGACGAGGAAATTATGTTGGTAAAATCGTACAACAGCATTGAAATCCCACGAAAGTTACAGCTTACTTACTTCACATGTCTATTCTACAGCTAGCGTCTAGAACTGTAATTAACTACCTGACTTGTTTTGTGCCATCCCTACCACTAGTTCACCAGTTCTCTTCTCCATTGCTGGGAATTTTTCTATTTAACATCCATCTCGCCACACCCAGAAAGATGAAAAAATAAACAAAGGAAACACTGAAGAAAAGTGGCAATGAACACACTGGTAAAAATACAGAACAACACAGAAATATGAATGCACACAATCTGACAAAAAGCAAAAATTCCAAAGAGAAAACAAAGACCATAACAGTGAAACAAGGGGGGGGGGGAGAGGGGGGGGCGGGAAATCGAATGGAATGAGGTAAAAATCGCAGAATTGGCCATATGAAAGTACATAATAACGGGACAACCTGGGAATAAATTTCTTCAACTTTTAAGTCAAGAGAGACAGAGAAGGAATAGAATAATAGAGTGAAGACAATTGCCACAGTATCATCATCTTGTTCCTTGTAGCTCCATACGGAGCATGGACCTACCACTACACCTTGTCCCCTTACAGGTAGCATGCAACAAATCATTCATGTGTTCTTACTGTGGTGGTTTCTGTCATCATGTGTTTTAAATCAAGAGGTTGCCAGCCCCATCCACACAACCTGGTGTTAGTCGTCACTTCTGACATACCTCTAGTCTGTCTGTCTTCTCAGAGACCCCTCTCCCTCTCCCCCTCACTCCCCGAGCTAACGTAGCAGTATAAAAGCTAAGATAAGCTCACAAGAATAACTGGCAGCGCCATTAAAATGGAAACACTACATCGGGGCACTAAAACTCCCATGATGGAGATTTGACTGGTTTAAGAATCAGAGAAATGACTTGAAGAAGTTGTAACAGTTTTTTTAAAGCTACATCGAGACTTTCCTCTTGGGGGACATTGCTGTCGGTTCTATAATGAAAATTTCTCGTCTGCTTTGTTGCGCTAGTTTCCCACCTTTTTATTTTTTCAAGAGTCACGTCCCTTCCTCAATTTTTGTTTTTTGGAAGAACATAATGCAGTTTGCATTCTCGTATTGGTAGCAGTCTTGTAGTTCTTGCTAGTTTTTGTGGTTACTCGTTCCCTCGGGTACACGAAAAGGGCTATAGCAGTACCCGGCAGAATCTTTTATTATTATTATTTTTATTATTATTTAGAATCCATCATATTAATCCTCTGTAATTAAAACTGCCCTCATATTGTCTTCGTCCGAGAGAGGTACCCCGGTAAGACTAGAATCTTATAAGCGTTCGCGATTGCTTTAAGTTTATGAAACGCTGTTTCTTACGATCAATCCTTTATGTTGCCATTGACCGATGAATAAGATCATTATGTATGCTGCTCATAAGAGTGACTGCTTGTCTGATTTTTTAAAGACTACTTCTCACACTGTTATCAAAAGTGCGTGCGAGCGTCGAGAAAGCTGACGCTACGGCTCAAGCATCCATATTATTGTCTAGACACGAAGTCATGTGCAATAAATAGCACAATACTTGCGAAGCTTTCCAAGTAATGTGATATATTTCCAGTCAAATCACAGTTTACTGTACATCCGCCATTTTTGTCGCAAATGGGATTAGGGTTAAGGTTAGCGTTAGCTGCTGTTTTTTACCCTGAACCTGTAACTGTAATCTCTTTAAGTAAACACTGACAGCACTAATATACTTGTAGTAGCCTACTGCAGTAATAACTGGCTATGGGGATGAAACCCTGTTGATGTGATAGCCCTCAGCTGCGTTTTTGTTGTTTGTTACCTGCTGTTCCTGTCGGCGTGTTCTTTTCTTTTCTGCTTCTTGTGAGAGCTTCTTTTCGCCCAAATGTTGGTGGCGCTGTAGGAGCTTATCTCCACTTGGTGCGATTGGCAGTTTTGTCCTACCAGGCTGCTGGATTTATATTCAGTGCATCTTTCTTGATCAATTTAAAGAGGTCAGAGGTCATGGCGCTCGGTGTGAGCAACCCTGGGCCCATGTCAGTAGGGAATCGGCAACTGGTGTAGACAGACGCCTTCACATGCCTGGGATGCATGGTTGCACCAGACGGCGGGGCAGGCAGAGACATCAATATCAGAATGAATAAGGCAAGAACAGCCTTTTTTAGCCTAAATAATAACATCTGGAAGTCCTCTCAATACAGCACAAGCACAAAATTTAGATTATATCAGAGATGTGTGCTTTCTGTGCTTCTCTATGGTGCGGAATGCTGGAGAGTTACAGAGAAGGAAATGTCGAAATTGTCCTCTTTTCACACAACATGCCTAAGAAAAATTCACCGAATCTTTTGGCCGAATACCATCATCAACCAAGATCTGCTTACTCGGAGCAAGCAAGAGGACATGCACACCATCATAGCTGGCAGACGCTGGAGCTGGGTTGGCCATGTCCTCAGAAGAGACCCCGATGCCATCACAGGAACAGCTATGCTTTGGACCCCTGAAGGAAAACGAAAGAGAGGCCGACCAAAAACAACCTGGCGGAGGACTGTGGAGGCTGAGATGCAAAGAATGAACCAGAGTTGGGGCATTGCACGAAGGATGGCCGCCGACCGAGCAAAGTGGAAACAATTTGTTGTTGCCCTACAAGACGCCACTAGGCGTGATAGCCACTGACTGCTTTGACGGTCGGCGGCTAAGGATCACAGAAGAAGAAGAAGCATCTTTCTGGCACACGTCCTTGAACCTCAGCTGCGGTCGCCTAACATCTTTTGCCATCTGCCAGTTGTCCGTAGAAAATATCTTTGAGGATGCGATCATCTTCCGTGCGGCAGACATGGCCAAGCCAACGTAATCTGCCCTGTCTAAGCAATGTATACATGCCTTTGAATGCCAGCGCGTGGTAGTGCCTAGAAATTTGTCACTTTTTTCTTTCATGAAGTAAAAAAATATTTATGGAATTTGTGATTCCTGTATACACACATTAGGATCCTCGCCGGTGTTACGGAGTTCGTGCACTATGCTGAGATCCTCTTTGTGTGATCTAAGATAGGAGATCGGATCACTAAATGAATTTGTCCGTGTGCATTGAATGAAGATGGTCCTTACAACCAAACCAAACCAAACCAAACCTTCCACGAAGCACCAAGGATGTGTCGTAAACATCGTATTTGGAAGGTATTAAGCCTTCTTACTTGCTTAGCATAGGTTGTCCATGTCTTGCTGAAATATAGAAGAGTGATAGTGGCGTAAGCATTATATACCGCAGCTTTGGTTTTCATTGTGAGTTTGGAGTTTCCCCAAATACTCGTTGTTAGGCGGGCAAAGATGGCTACAGCTTTGCAAATCTTCTTCTTTGATCCTTAGCCACCGACTCTCAGAGCAGTCAGTGGCCATCACGCCTGGTGGCGTCTAGTAGGCAGCAACAAACTGCTTCCACTTTGTTCGGTCGGCGGCCATCCTTCATGCAGTTCGCCAGCTGTGGTTCATTCTTTGTATCTCGGTCTCCACAGTTATCTGCCTAATTGATTTTGGTCGGCTTCTCTTTCGCTTTCCTTCAGGGGTCCATAGCATAGCATCGGGGTCATTTAAGCTTTGCAAATGCGGCTGTCAATTTCTGTGTCCAAAGAGAGTTTGTCGTTGATGGTAGATCCCAGCTATGTGAAGTGGTGCACCACTGCCAATGTCTCACTGCCATATAGAATCATGCTGGTGAATCTGACACCATGTACCACAACTAATATACTACACTACCAGAAGTTATAGACGAAACTAAACAAACAGCGATAACACAAACCTGACCGTATGTGCGACAAAGATGGAGGATGTACAGTAAACTGTGATTCTACCGAGATTCTTTAATTTTGATTCACCTCCCTGTGGAGTATAGGTCTTCACCATATTCACGCCAAGCCTCCATGTTCTGTTCCATCCAGTCAAGGTCTGTCTATGTCTTCTTTACCACTTTCATGAATGTCATGTCACCAGTTCCCTTTTCCATGGGGTTGTAGGTCTCCCGCTAGCTCACTTACACTGGAGATTCCAGAATATGAACTACCTTGTTAAACTGCTAACTTCTTTCCTCAATGTATTTCCTCCTGAATATGTTCAGCAGTCTGTCTATGTTCTGTATCTCTTTACCGGTGACGGCCATATGTGTTTCAATGTCAGCAGAACTTTTATCTGCGGCACAGTTACACTCATTGCTAGTTCCTATCTTTGACTTGTTGAATAGATGGTATCCCAATCTGTTGTGGCCCGTGCGGAGCCTGAAGATTACCACTTGTTCTCTTCTGCTGAGCTGGTAAAATGCATCATTTTTTATGGTCTTTGTTCTGGTATTGACTCCTCTGCTCTGCAATAGCGGTCCAACAGTGGTCAAACTTAGAGTATAAAAATGAGGATCTTCAAAGATATAAACCTTCGCTCAAGATTACTCTTGGCATAGATATAAATAGAAGAATTATGCTTCTACTTCAGGAAGCCTCACAGGATTTTAAAGAAAAGCAAGCATAACAACTGAGATAATCTAAGCTGTCATGAACTTGTTATTCTCCCGCTCCTTCTGCGAGGAAATATATTGACTCGTATTTTCTGAGCCCCCAGCTGAACATGATTCAGCAACTATTAGTTTAGTGGGAGCCGCGCTGGTGTAATGGTTAAGACGTTGCGCTTGCGACCAGGTTTTCAAGGTGCAAGCCCGGGCGCCGGCATTTGTAGGAGTGTCATCGACCGGGGAATTTGACTGAATAACCTGAACGGCTCCTGCAGATAAACCCTCTGTGGATGGGAAGGAGCGAAGCTCCTGACCGGGTTGGAAGGAAAGTCCACTGGCTCCCCAGCCTCGCAATTACGTGTCATTGGGCCAAAAGGGCTGGAAAGCTCGAGTGCCGCTGGTTAGGGAAAAAAAATTAGTTTATTAGCGATCTGTGTTTAAAAAACTGAGTCATGCGGGTGAAAATTGCGGATGCAAGATCCTAGTTTCTCCAAGCCTTCCCAGATGGTCATGTCTGTGTGACCGCATGGCCTTCCACGCTAGCATTATCCCTGCTACGACACTAGCATTTATACGTGCTATAATATGGTACATATAGGAATGACTGATATTAAAAGCAAATAAGACGTTTTCACACAAAACGCAGTATCATTCAAAGTTCAGTCGGCAGGCACTGCTCTGAGAGAGAAAATATAGGGCAGTCCCAGATGATAAAAATGAATGAGAGCTAAGCGCGGAAAGTGGGAAATGAATGTTGTGATTTGGGTTTTTTTTTCATTGTTTAGGTAGAAAAGAGAGTTGTGACAAAAGTCGAAAAGAAACCAAAGACGTGTGAGACAAATGTCGAAATAACAAAACGCCGTGTGCAAAATGTCGAAAACAGAGAGCCGTGTGTAGAAAATTGTTACGTGTGAAAAAAAGAGTGAGTCTTGTGATAAATGGCGGGAAGAAGAAGTAGCTGTGTATAAAAAGGAGAGATGTGGGCGATAGACAGGATTTTACAGACTTTAGGACTTTAGCAAGGATTTTTACAGAGTTTATAGTTTTTAGATTTAGAAGAAGGATATTACACATAGACAAGAAATTTGTGCTAGGTAGTTTGTAGTGTTAAATGAACTTGGTCTTTGAAGTTATCAAGACCAGTGTATTATTTTCTTTTCTTCTGTTGGATATATTTCTTTTGGATGTATACACTATTTTGTTTATAAGTGAGTAACGAACATGTCAAATTTGTGAAAATACCGGTACTTGTCAAACGACGGTCAATAAACATATACTGCATTGCTGTTTGTGGAACTTTACAGTATTTCATTTGGATTATACCTTGTCATGTTAAGACTGTTTTGCTTATCACTAAACACAAAAGGGAAGAACAAACCTGGTAAGACAAATGAGCAAAAGTCAAGTATTACCATCTCTGGCGGAAGGCCAGTTAGCACTTGAACTACAACAACATATAAAGGATTAACTGACCAAATAAAATCAATATAACTACTAGTGCCGTATAACCTAGACGGCCACATCTGCAAAACTAATACCTTATCTAAAATTTCCGTCTGAGATCCAGATTGGACAACTGAGACAACATGTTTTTTTTGGGAAATTTGTGCCGACCATGTTCACGAATCAAACATTCTTTAGGTATAGACTCTGAATCCGACTGGTTGGCCATTAATCACTCAAACACGTTCACGTAGCTGCAAAACAGGTCAAGCAGTCAGGTACCGTAGGGAGTGACAAGATATGATAAGATAACCTTGGTCAATGAGAGCGAAAAAGCGTGATAAGGAGCGGTTGAGAGAAAGAAGAGGAAAGGAGGGGCACTGGAGAGGGTTGAAGTAGGAAAATATACAGGAAAATATAACGTTCGAATAGTCTGGATTATCTGCTTCCCACTTGTTTCTGTATCTGCTTCTGATAAAACTCTTTGCCTCTTCGAAAGGTGCGTCCTATCCAACTCCAGCGCCTGTTCCTCACACCTTGTTCCTCTGGTCTTTGTTAGGATCTTTCCTTCAGTTCCTCATTGATGACTGTGTCACACAATTTTAATTTTTCTGTTTTAGCACAAAAACCCACTGATGAACATTTTTACTTATTTTCTGAGTGAATTACCTTCGCGTCATAAGACGCAATATGTAGTGCGATTTATGTGTTTGAGCTAAAAATATACGTTGTGTCCTAGTTGACAGCTGAGCTTTAATATCTGCGCCTTTCGGCCCGTCACATCCTATTTCAGCAAACAGTTTCATTTAGTTTTCTTTCTGTAGCATTTGGCTGTTCCCAGCCTATCTGCAAGGGGGTGGATTTAAATCATAGTTTTTCTTCTCTTAGATGATTTGCCATCCACGGCTTCCGGACATCATATGCCCGGAGCTTTCTGGTTTTATGGCGCCAGTGACTCGCACCTCGCCCCTTTCTCCTGTTAGTATTAACACTAGAAGGCCATGAGTTGCGCTTTTGCTGTCAGATGCTATGCAGTGCGCATGCCTTAGGAGTATTTAAACGGACATTGAGAGCTCATTCTCAACTGCATTCCCGACTATGACTACATTTGGAAGCGTTGCCTTCTCCAACCCAGTTGAGAGAGAAACCGTATGGTGACGATAAACGCCTGAGACAGACTGCCAGTTTTATAAGAGAGACACGTGATTATTTTAAGAACGAACGACGAAGAAGAAAAAAAAGAAGAAGAACATGTAGTGCAACAGTTGTAACGTAACATCATCGCACTTTCGAACAATTTGTTGTGAGCGCAATTTCAAGTAAAGGTTTCTGTCTTCATGTGCGGAACTGTTAACCGGCAGTATCGTTTCAACTGTTTTCAGCCGTGCCCCGAGTTCCAATATGGGTACACTGAAAATGAATTTCACGCCAAATGGTTTGTTAATGTTCGCACAACGTATTAAAAAAGGACTGTTCCGTTTGGAAAATCGCTTGCTTACTTGTTATATAGGGGGTGCCATTACTGTACTTGTTATATAGGGGTGCAATTACGCTGTTTCATTTGTAAAGACGTCTTTCTACAGAGTTGCCGTTTGATGTGCCAGTTAAACCAGAAATTCACCTACAAGGTTTGTTTTGTCTTTAGTACAATTTTATAGTTTCATTTTTTTTCCTGTTATCTTCCATTTCTTTTTTTTTTCTTTTTTTTTTTTTTTTCGTTGTCCCCACTTTACTTCTGTGTTTTCTTATCTCTTTTCTGTTAATCTTCTTTTAAACTCTTCTCTTTCTATTCCATTTTCTGAAATTCTTCCTACAGTGTCTCCTTCTTCATTTATTAATTTTTTTTTTACCTTCTAATCCCGTTCTTCTCAATCTTCTTCTACACCCCCTCTCTTTTCTACCTATTGTTTCTGTTCCCCCTACTTCTTTTCCTTTATAACCATCTTTCTTATCTTCTTCCTCCAATTATTATGTTCTCATCTTCTACGTCTTCTAACTCTTCTTCCTCCACGTCACCTTCTAGTGCACGCCATTCGTTTGTTTATTGTCTTTCCGTTCATCCCCGTCACATTTTTCGCCATTTTCTTTTGGTCTTCTGTTCCTTATTATTTCTTCGTTTTCCCCTTCATCCTCTCTTTTTCTTCCACACCTTCTTCTTCCACTTCTTCTTCTTCATCCGCCTCTTCCACCTCCTTCTTCTGCCCCTCTTCTTTCTCCTTGTTGTAGAATATAAGGAAATGGAGAGGACTACAGTAAGACGGTGGTAAACGGTGGAGTAGGGGAAAAAATATTTAAAAAAACTTAAATGTAATGCGTCTTACTAGGGCAGAAGACGAGAAAAATCTACGTTGCGGTCACAATGCCTTTCCTTTCTGTTTTTGTTCGTCTGTCCTTGACGAAGGCCTTGTGGCCGCATCGTAACTTTTTTCTCATCTTTTGTCCTAATGAGACCTCTACACCTCACGGTAGAAGAGGAACGACTAAGTAAGTAAGTTGTCCTAGTGAGACGCATTACCGTTTTGTTTTTATAATTTTTCCATTCTTGTTGTTATTGTTTATTGGTTCTGCGTATCCTGGTTTTCCCCAAATCCACCCCCCCCCCCCCCCTCCTTTTTGGATCCTCCGTTTTCTTTTAATTATTACGAGGCCCCTTTATTTTTACGCCTTGACGAATTAAAAAAAAAATAATAATAATAATGGAGGATTATAGCATTTGTTGCTGCCATCACTGGTGTCAATACCTTGTCGTGGTATGGCAGCTTGAGTACCCTGACAACCCCCCAGAGATATGCCAGCAGGAGTTTTAAAATACCCAATTTATCCTCTTTCCACGCAACCTGCCTAAGTAAAATTCTACGAATTTTTTTGGCCGAATACCATCTCCACTGCCCAATGGGCTGATCACCCGTTGGCTTGTCACACTGATTACGGAAACAGCGGCAGATGTATTAATCTGTTGTTGCCCTAAAGACGCCGCTAGGCGTGATGGGAAACTACAACAGAGAAAGTCAATCTGCTGTTGCCCTTAAGACGCCACAAGGCGTGATGGCCTCTGACTGCTTGGTCGGTCTTTGACTAAGGACGGAAGAAGAAGAAGAAAGACCATCTCCACCCAGGAACTGCTCACACGATGCAGCCAAAACGATATGTATATCATCATGGCGGGCAGACGCTGGAACTGGGTTGGGCTATGTCCTCAGAAGAGACCCTGTGACCATCACTAGAACTGCTATGCTATTTGATAGCATTACAAGGTAGTCCTTGTTCTGGAACTTCCAAAGTGAAAGTTATAAGAGGGAGGCCTATAAATCACAGGGACTTTAGATAAAAAAAAATGAATACACCAAACATGGAAAGAACAATGGGTACAGAAATGGAAAAAATAGGAACGGATGGTACCAGAGAAGAATACTTGGTGTGAACTGGTTGAAAAACTACGGTCCCACACGGAGATGACAATACTGCTGAACATTGAAGCCATTTTTGTGATCTGTGAGAGCGTGCCAATAAAATACCCAACATGGCTGTAATCTTGCTGACAGCTGCTATGGCGTGTACAGTTGTTTGTTTTACACCTGTGGAATGAGTACTCTGGAATACAGTAAATATTTGTTCCTGAGTCTCTCTTCGTTTCTTAACCGACACATGTGTGTGTAGTGGCGACTCGTTCTTAGGGGATAATAGGCTCTGTAACCACCAGAGCTTTAAAAAAGGTCATTCTGTTTATGTTTTAATAGAGGCGTAAAAGAAGTCTCCGTAGATATATTACAACAGCTTAGATTCTACATTGAATCCCACTCATGCTCACTTTTCCACCAACTCTTTTGCTGCTAATCCGTCCCATTTCCACGTCCTTAATACGCGCGCTTCGTTTTCTGGTCCTTTCTGAACTCGGGGGACGACAGAAGCCATTCCCAAGAATGCGAATAAACTGTTTGACGAAGCTTATGTTTAATACATCTTGACGTTATAACATAGGGAAAATTTGCTCAAATACTCTTGCACTGATTACCGAAGATGCTTAAGATAACTAGAGTGGCTTGTTCTTGATATCATGCGGTGTTACTACGGACGTTGCTGTCATGTGAGCTAGTTAACATCTCAGTGCGAGTGCTTTCGAGTAATTATAAAGTTCTTATAAATTGTAATTTTTCACATTTTCAACATATAACAGTTAAATATTTTGCCTTGTTAGTGTAATCTTGGCGATGAACAACCTGTACTGTTTTTGTTATGTATGATATTGTCATTTTAAACCCTTTCTGTTTTGCATGTTATTATGCTGCCGCGCGCGCTAGAACACGTGTAAATACATTATTTATAGATGTCCCCATCAGCCACAATGTATAGGAGCCGCCACTGTGTGTGTGTTAGCGCAAAATTGTTTTTCTGAGAAGTAAAAACTGTAAAGTTAGTCCCATATCATATGCCGTAGGGGAGTGAGTGCTAGATCCGTGACTATACTAGGTCCAGCTTTTTAAATTATGGTAAATGACCTATTCCTTTCCTCGCTTTCTTTGCCTTCCCTAACTCAGGCGTAGTGTCAAGTACCCATTTACAGCGAGTAGACTGGAGCGTGAGGCTACCAGGTTTCGATCCCGGAACCCAGAAACTGTGCAGCGAGAGGGAAGCTCTCTAACCGCTAAACCAATCGTACGCCCTGTGACATGTCGCGGTAACATACTGTCTTGACATCTTCACCAACATATCCACGGTTAGTCATACCCTCAACTTGACATGGCTGGCTGTTCATCATCTTATGTTGTACTTGTTGCTCCAGTTCGTACAAGTGGGTTTGACAAGAGTACCCATTGTAAAAAACAAAATGTGTACTTGGAGCACTAAAAACTCGAAAAAGGTAACTACAGTTTAAAAAATGTGTAACAAATACATTTGAATGTGGAAACTACCAATAGAACACAGTGTCAAAGACAGGGAGGCATGGTGGGCACCGATTAAAAGCTGGCACGCTCTAAGACAAAGAAGAGGAATGAGGATATTATCATAAGCAAAACCATTCAGAACACAAAGGAACATAGGCCACGCTGTCATGTCCTGTGTCGTCTGTTCAAGTTCTTTCCATGTCTTTTGTGTCCATTTCCTGTCTGTCTGCAGTTCCCTTAACCAGACGTTTTGTCGGTGTCCTTCTTCCTCTCTTACCCTTGGGATTCTAGAAGTAGTACTGTTATACCGGCGGTGGGAGCACATGATGATTTTCATTAGTGTAACCACCACAGGGCTGTGAAGTCGGAGTCGATCATTTTTTAGTGGAGTCGCTAAATAATGTCCGGACTCCGACTGCCAAAGTTAACTACAGTAAAAATGTGTAGCACTCGTTAAGTTAACACGTGAATTTTGAATTGTGTTTCTGTGTTTCGAAAGTCGTGTTCCAGGCTGAGACATTCTTCCGCAAGATAAGTTGCATTATAATTTGGTTCCGTTTGTCCAATTTCCATTGCTGGCTGTTTGTTCAATCTTCATAGCCATCGAGCTCTCGTAGCTCCCTCAACGAATCTGTTGATGTCAGCCTCTTTCTTCATTCAGTTATCTTTTAGCGCCCTGTGAAGCATAGGGTTCAACAAATTCACGCCAAGCTTTTATGTACTTTTGTCATCCGTTCACGGTCATCCCATGTTTTTGTCCGTTTACTATTTCATTCCCTTCTCCACGCCTTGCCTTGTTTTCCTCTATTATAGAGCTTTAATACCCTGTTCAGGAGCCGCGCTGGTGTAATGGTTACCACACTGCGCTGGCGATCGGGTGATCCAGGTTCAAGCCCGGGCGAGGACATTTGAACGAGTGTCGTCGACCGGGTCTTGGAATGGATTCATTCGAGCTATGGCGAAGACATTTGAAGAGACCAGGGACTGGCGGCTCCTGAGCCGACCCAGCTCTTACGGGTACCCTCCGAAGACGTGCGAGTATCTGCCTGAATGGCGAGTGGACACCTGTCAGTGTACAGGGAAAAAAGGGATACTCACGTAAAAATCAGTCTCAGGTTAGATATACTAACCGGAGATTCTCGCCTGAGTAATAGCGGGCGTACGTTTAAAAAAAAAAACCCTGTTCAACCTTTTGGTAATATTTGGGGTATATTTTGTGATAAGCCCTTCCCCATGTGCTTTAGGGCCCTTCTATATATCTTAACATGGGCATTCCAGAACAGAACTGCCACGTAATGATGTCTGCTGTTTACTTCCGTGTATATCATATAAAAAACCAACGTTCTTCCCTCTCTCTTTGTTCCACTGGTGTTTGTGTCTTGCCGTCAGTTTCACAATGGTGATCTTGATACACCGTATCAATTCATCTTGTGCGCAAGCACACGTTTATGACAGTCTATCCATTTTTGGTTGTTGTTCTAGTCAATTTTTTTATCCTGCCCACAACTCCCGACAGCCTAGGTTAGATAAAATTACACCGTTAGTAAATTAATATTACCTGACTAATGAACGAAACCTTCCGGCGCTAAGAAAACAAAACGCCTTCAAGCCCGAGATTCACAGCTTTCTCAGTTTCCAACGCTGTTGAAATAAGATCGTGGGTCTAATTTGAGGAGCGCTCACAGGATTAAAAAAAACACACTGTGTTGATTGCTGGAGCATGGATTTTCCAACTCGTTCCGTCTTCAGTTCTAACTTGATAAATCGTCTTTTGCAACCGATACTGATTATGTTAGCAACAACATCAACATTATCTTCTGCCTATGAAAGAGAAGTCTACCGTCAGCAAACAACGGGCTAGAACCAACTTGACGGAATCCGCGAGAGTAAACGGGGAGGTAATATTAGTACAACCGTTTTCTCATTAGTGCGCGATGATTTCTAGAGTTTTGAAGGGCGGTTATTCTCGTTGTCTTTCAGTTAACAGACGTGTCGGTAATGATAACGAGACTGGTGATGGCTTCCTAGTAGCAAAGGGGTCAGAAAATACGTTTTCCAGATTCGTCGTGATTCCCCCCCCCCCCCCCCCCCCCCCCCCCCCCCCCCCAGTTCCTTGCAGTGTATTGATCGTATCTATATTTTACAATTCCTTGGGTACTGTGCTTTCTTTGAATTATAACTAAAAGGCAGTAAAAGTGACAACCAGAAAGATACGGATTTTCATAAATGGGTTGCTTGCGCAGATGCAAGGATTGATGTGGTATGACAAGATAACCAATGTGGAACCGATGGAAAGAACCAGACAAATAATAGTGGAACAAGATGTGGGGAAGAGGCACGGGCGTTTGATAGCATACACGCTGAAAACAAAACAAAAAAACAGTTTAGAGCATTACAAAGCAGCCTGTTTTCTAGAATCCGCAGAGTTAGAGAGACTGAGGGAGACCAGAAAAAAAAAAAAAAAACCAAAACACGAAGAATGGAATTCGAACAAATTAACGCCATGCCTTCCTGCTCTGTGCCGACTGGTCACTGTCTTTCCATGTGTTCTGTATCCCTTTTGTTTTCTTTCCACTTCCCTTTTCCGTGTGTTTTTCTATCTCCCTCTGTCTATCCTACTTTGAGAATTCCAGAACAAGGAATGTTTTGTTGAGCTATCAGCTGGTTAACACAAAATGTGTCTGATCAACCGCCAATGTCTTGTCCTCACCACTTATTCCACTGGTATTTCTCCTATTTTTTACAATTAGTTCCAAAATGGTGATCTAGAAATACCATTTCATTCCATCTATTTTTTTTTTAAAGGTGATTGGAGGAGAGCGGGATAGTATCTGCTGAGCTTCATTGCATCGGCTCGTCTGCCATCTTGGTCTACCCTCTTCAACGTAATTGTCGGTTTTAATTAGGGTATGTGATGTCATACAATTTTCAGTTTTGAGTCAATTTACATTCTTCTTCTTCTTCGTACACTCTCAGACGTCCACTTGAATGTTCTCAAAGAAAGCAGTAGTCAGTTTGAGGCTATTTGAATCCCCGTAAAGCTTTTCCACGAAAATTATTCGAATTTCTTGTTTTCAAGCCGTGTTTTTTTTTTCAACTTCAATGTTTTGCCTTATATTATGAGTATTCAGTAGTTTTTTTTATGTATGGTTCCTTATTTTTTTTAATGGTGCGTTAGTGTAGCAAGTTTAATTTGCTGGAGAGGTTAAGATGTTATAATTGAATGGTGTATTGCTGTGGAAGTGTTAACCGTGTGAGGTCAAGCTATGTAAAACCCTGAGTCTAATAGTTGATGAAAATGATGATGAATTCTCAGGGTACCTAACGCTACCTCTCTAGATCTCACACGGGCTGTATTTTATTTTTAGTGTCTGGTGTATGATGTGACTAGTGTCTGGGTGAAATGAAAATGATGGTACATCAACACAACATCCTATAACACACTAATAGTAAAGTAATAAGTCTGTGGTTAAATTTTTGAACATTAATTCTTTTTTTGTACAATTTTAATCTGCCTGTCCTGCAATCTCTTTTGGACAGGTCTTTGAAAATGAGGAAAATATATTTTACAACAAATGATTAACTAAAATTGGACTCTTTGTCCGATAAGAATAATATTGATATATTGTTCATGTAGGTGTATTCACAGACTGTTCTTTAGTACATAATAGTAATAATAATATCCCCTTCAGTCATAACTGACTATGGGAATGCGCCCCTGAGGTGGCAGCCCTTAGCTGCTTATTTTCCTGGTGCTCCTTTCGACGTTTTCTCCTCACCTCTGCTTCTTGTGTGAGCCTCTCTTCGCCCAATTTGAGGTGGCGCCGTAAATAGCATCGCCACTTAGTGCGATCGGCAGCTTCATCCTCCCATGTTGCTGGATCCATGTCCAGTGCCCTCATATCTCTCTTGCACACATCTTTGAACCTCAGCTGTGGTCGCCCAACTGTTCTCTTGCCATCTGCTAATTGTCCGTAGAAGATATCTTTTGGGATGCGACCATCTTCCATGCGGCGAACATGGCCAAGCCAGCGAAGTCTGCGCTGTCTAAGCAACGTATACATACTTTGAAGGCCAGCACGCGACAACACCTCGACATTTGTCACTTTATCTTTCCACGAGATGCCGAGGATGCGGCGTAGACACCGCAAATGGAAGGTATTGAGCCTTCTTTCTTGCTTAGCATAGGTCGTCCAGGTCTCGCTGCCATATAGGAGTGTGCTGGTGACGCAGGCATTATATACCGCAGCTTTGGTCTTCATTGTGAGTTTGGAGTTTCTCCAAACACGCGATGTGAGGCGGGCAAAGGTAGCTGCAGCTTTGCCAATGCGGCTGTCGATTTCTGTATCCAGTGAGAGTTTGTCATTGATGGTAGACCTAGGTATGTGAAGTGGTGCACCACTGCCAATTCATAGTTATCGATAGTGATAACTGGTGCAGCACCCACATCCTGACTCAGCACATTCGTTTTCTTTAGACTTATTGTGAGGCCAAAGTCCTTGCATGCTTTAGTGAAGCGATTCATCAAGCTCTGAAGCTCCTGTTGGCTTTGAGTGACGACTGCAGCATCATCAGCGAACAACAAGTCTCTTATTGTGACCCTTCTGATTTTTGTTTTTGCCTTCAGCCTTGAAAGATTAAACAGACGGTTATCTGACCTAGTGTGAAGGCATATTCCTTCAGTTGCATCTCTGAATGCATGTTTCAAGAGTAAAGCAAAGAAGATTCCGAAGAGGGTCGGAGCCAGAACACAGCCTTGTTTAACGCCACTTCGTATATCAAAGGGCTGTGACGTGCTTCCAGCACATTGGACTGTTCCCTTCATGTCGTCATGGAATGACTTTATCATTTCCAGCATTTTAGCAGGGCAGCCTATTTTCAGGAGGATTTTAAAGAGTCCATCCCTACTAACCAGGTCGAATGCTTTTGTGAGGTCTATAAAGGCGATATATAATGGTCTTTTCTGCTCTCTTGATTTTTCCTGAAGCTTTCGGAGAGAGAAGATCATGTCTGTTGTTGATCTGCCAGCTCGGAATCCACACTGTGCCTCTGGATATATGAGCTCAGCTAACTTGTGTAGTCGCATTAAGATGACTTTGGCAAAAACCTTACCAACAATACTAAGAAGAGATATGCCTCTGTAGTTATTGCAATCACTTCTGTCTCCTTTATTTTTATACAGTGTTACAATCTTGGCATCTCGCATGTCTTGAGGAATAGTTGTCTCTTCCCAGCACTGGCACAGCACCCTATTCAGGGGATGTAATAGCGTGCTCTTACAGCATTTGATTAAATCAGGAGGAATCCCATCACTGCCTGGTGCTTTGCCAGAGGCCAAGCTATCAATGGCCTTGCTGAGTTCCTCTAATGTTGGTTCGGCATCCAGCTCCTCCATAGTTGGCAGACTATTAACAGCATCAAGGGCTGCAGGCGTAACGGTATTGTCTCTAGCGTAAAGCTCAGAGTAGCGCTCGACCCACCTCTCCATCTGCTTACCCTTATCGGTTAGCTTCTCTCCGCTGATGGTTTTTAGCGGTGCCGTCTTACTTTTATGGGGGCCAAGTGCTTTCTTTATACCGTCATACATTTGTCTAATGTTGCCTGTTTGCGCTGCGATCTGGATGCTCTCACTGAGCTGGAGCCAATAGTCATTTGCACAGCGTCGAGCAGTTTGTTGAACTTTGCTTCTCGTAGCCCTCAGGATCTGTAGGGTTCTGGCACTCGGTGAACGTTTGTATTCATTCATAGCACTGCGCTTAGCTTCAATGACAGGTGCCATCACATCTGATGAAGCATCAAACCAGTCATTTGACTTTGCTGTTTTCTTACCAAAGGTGGCAAGTGCAGTACTTTGAGTGGTGTTCCGTAGATGCTCCCAGTTCTCTGTAATAGTATCACCATGCTGAGGGCTACTGAGCACTTTCTTGAAGGTCGCAGTGAATTGAGCGATCATGAAAGGGTCTGACATCTTGCTGGTATCAATGCGTGGTTTCCCTTCATGTCTGACACGATAGAGTTTTCTTGGTTGTGCTCTGATTTTGCAGCAAACCAAGGAGTGATCTGTATCACAGTCTGCACTATGGTACGAGCGCGTGGAGAGCACAGACCTGAGGAGTGGCCTTCTGACGAGAATCAGGTCAAGTTGGTGCCAGTGCTTGGATCGTGGGTGTCTCCATGACACCTCATGCTGGGGTTTTGTCTGAAAGTAGGTGTTGGTCACGCAGAGGTCATGGTGGACGCACAACTCTAAGAGCCGTTGTCCATTTTCATTCATCTTGCCAATACCAAACCTGCCCAGACATGAAGGCCATGAAACATTATCGGCACCCACTCTAGCGTTAAAGTCACCAAGGAGAACAAGCTGTTCTTGCCTAGGTCTGCTTTTGATAACTGCTGCTAGATTCTCGTAGAACTCATCTTTAGCTTCTGAGGCAGAGTACAGAGTAGGAGCATACACACTGACAAGGGTGATGGGACCTGTGCTAGTTTGCAGGCGGAGCGTTAACAGGCGTTCTGATCCATTCTCGCCTGGTTCAACCATTTTAGTTAGCGATTTTTTGACCGCAAAACCTACTCCGTGTTCTCTAGCTTTATTAAGATCTTTCCCTTGCCAATAAAATGTGTAGTCCTTCACGCTCACCGTTCCAGAGCCCGCCAGGCGCGTTTCCTGAAGTGCAGCTATATCCACCTGAAGTCGTTTAAGCTCATCATTAATTATGGCTGTCTTCCTTACATCGTTTACATCCTGTAGGTTTTCGGATAGTCCAGTCAACATAGTCCGGACGTTCCAGCATCCCAATCTGAGAGTTTGCTTATTTCTATTTTTTCGATAATTGCTTGGTGCAAAATTTTCTGTCCACAGTTCGGGTTTGACCCTAATCCCCATGCACCCAATGGGGAAAGCTGACAGTGGCGGGACAACACCTTATTGACTGGGGGCTGCCCAGCTTGAAGCGGGCGGTAGCTGTCCAGTGAGATCCTAGAACCTCTCCCACTGTCGGAAGTAGCCCCTTGCGCCATGCCCTACGCCAATTGGGCAAAATGCTTATAACCGGTAACTGCTACTTCCCGTGTTTTGCCGACACCTATAGGGTGAAGCTGGAGTGTCCTCTCCAGGGCGCGAGCTTGGGCACAGTTATATGGAGATCAAGCTGTTGCCCATGCAGCATGTTCCCCCTCTCCACACAGCCAGTAGATCCAAAGGAACGGCAGTAGCCGATACAGTTTGGTACCAGCCATGTCGCAGGAGTTGCCAGAATAATGTCGAATCGACATTAGACTGCCTTAGGGACTCCGACTCCGGATTTATCCTCAGGGTTTACTCCCGAAGCCAATTCCACAAATGGATATTCCCGCAAGGCAGCGGTGGTTTGAATTCAGAGTTCCTTCTCTTAGATAAGCTACCAACCAAGGATCACGAGCCCTATCTGCCCGAAAGTACATAATAGTGTAAGTCATTTATAGGAGGAGCTGTCGTTGTCATCATGCCCCTTATCTTTTATAGTTAATTTTGGGGAAAAACACTTTCTATCCCGATGAACTGTCAGATGGCCCAGCTAATGGCACATCACCTTATATTCTTTTATGTAGATGGAAACGTCCACACTGCACTGCATAGAATATGTCAGCACACAAAAGTTCCTTCTGGCTAATTGCAGACAGTATACACTTTCACTGGAGACTTTCTGTCTTCACATATATTTCATAAGGTTTCCTGTCACCGGCTGGTAACAGGAAATAAAACCCTGTAATAAAAAGACACCCTGGCCTTTTCATATCTGATTGATATTTTTATTAACTATTTATACATGATGGGATGGGGTCAGCCTCGTGTGCATACAAGTGCACCAGCCCCTAATTCATATGACTTCACATCCTACTGTGACCACACCTCAGGTCCATATGGCGGATACGCCACTGTAATTTTACATAGTTTTCTTCAATACAATAAGGTGGAGTAAACACGTCTCCTTTTGTATGATTTTCTCTTCTTTTCCTAACTATAAACGCTCTAGGCATGTTGATGAGTGTTCATGGAACACAGAGGCTTGCTAACATATTCTGATATAATAATACTAATAATAATCATAACAATATACAACATTCAAATACAGTTCAATTTGAGGACTCAATAAATTTTGCTCCCTGCATGTCCTTCACTTTTCCCAATAGCAGTATCTAGCTTTTTGCAGTTTTAATAAGGCATATTAATAAATAAATCATTCTTACCACAAATTCAGTGAAATATAACACAAGTAACGATGACTGGCAAATATGGCCTAAGTTTCTCTGCTTCTGTCCAGACTGTTAGATTAGTATTTATTTTACAATCAACACTTCTGTTCTCATCGTACTTTAGTACAGAAACGCTGCGGTACAGGAAACACCAGGAGCGCTGGTGTCTCAGTGTGTGCGACGGAACAAACGGAATAATTTGTCTTCTCCTTGTTACTTTCACAATTGCCTCCACGGCTGGCGGAGTTGTGGAATTTAAAGTTGCTACCATAAGTGAAATGGGTTCATTTTCGATGCAAGACAACAGGAAGCTGAGACGCTTGGGAGTCATGACCCAAGTGGGCCCGCCCCCCTTAGAGTGTAAAGGAGTATATAGGGCCGAAACACTTGTCGGTCGGGGGGACTTCTTCTGATGATCAGATTGCTTCCTGTTGTATCGCTCTGTAAAGAGTTTCCTATCATAGTTACATGGTCAAACCAGTGACAATCGGGAAAAGACCGATTGACTTCTGGAAAGACAGATGACACTGGGAAAGACTAGAAACCGGCTGACCGGGTTAGCACCCCGTAAGCTGTATTCAATTGCTATAGAACCCAAAAAACGATAGATGCCCCCAGGATTCACCGAAAGGGGGGGGAGAATGATGAATCCACAGGCGCCTCATTGGAATCGACCAGACCCGTTACACGGACTTCGAGCTCTGAACAACGGCTGGAGTTTCCATGTGCCTGTGGTAGGGAATTCTCTACTCAGAGAGGAATGAAAATCCACAGAACGAAAAAGGGGTGTGGGAGGTCATCAGGGGGAGATCAACAGCGCTCTGTCTCGACGGATAAGACGTTAGAAGAACGCAGCCAGGAGTCAATCCACAGTGCTGAGTACATTCAAGTTGATCTGCCTGATGATGATCTCACACACTTCTTGGACGGGAAGAGAGATGCAATCAAGTTTCCACCCGCCAGTGCAAAAGGGCTTTGGGAACAGCTGGACGAAGCCTTGGCAAAAGAGTTGGATAACAACCTGAAGCAGATAACTTTGGAGAAGAAGCTGGAAATCTTCGGCGACATAATATATCTGCACTGTCGCAAAGTGTTCGGAGTGAGGGAGGCAAGGGAAAGTAACCCACCACGAAAAAGCAGAAGACAAATTAAAATAGAAGAAATCAGAAAACAGAAGAAGCATGCCCGAAAACTGTTCAAAAATGCAGTTGCCGCAGAGAAGGAAGGGTTACGACAGGTTTGGGAGCACCTGAAAGGCCAACATAATGCCCTTTGTAGAGCAGAAAGGTTGTGCAGGAAGAAAAGGAAGACTCGAATGGATAGGGAAAGATTCTTCAGGGAGCCCTTCAAGTTTGCCAAAGAACTGTTTGAGCAGCCACGGTCGGGTACACTAAACATCAGGAAAGAAGACCTGGAAGAACACCTTGGAATGACATATTCAGATGGTCGCAAAGATGAGCCGCTCAGCAGCATGGCAGGCCTTAAATGGCCGAGTAAGCCAGGAGCTGAATTTAACACCAAGCCCCCAACGGTGCAAGAGGTAGAAAGCATTGTCCAGAAAGCTCGATGCAAGTCAGCTCCAGGTCCTAATGGTGTTCCATATGTGGTGTATAAGAGATGCCCTGAGGTGCTCAAACGACTGCTTCGTTTACTGAAGAGTGCGTGGAAAACCCAGCTTGTAAGCAAGGAATGGAGAAAGGCGAACGGAGTCTACATCCCGAAGGAGCAAAATTCCACAGACATCAGTCAGTTCAGGCCAATCTCACTACTCAATGTGGAAGGGAAGATATTCTTCTCAGTGATGGCGAAAAGACTCACTACATACCTCCTGGCAAATGGGTACATTGACACTACCATTCAGAAAGGAGGTATCCCAGGTACACCAGGATGTCTAGAGCATGCCACAATGATATGGGAAGCAATCCAAAAGGCAAAGTCTGACAGAACAAACCTCCATGTAATCTGGTTGGATTTAGCGAATGCTTATGGATCCGTTCCACACCAGATTTTGTGGCAGGCCCTAGAAATGTATCATGTTCCACAAGAGATTGCAGCAATGCTGAAGCTGTATTTCGCAGGGTTTGCTGTCAGATTTTCAACCAGAGAGTACACAACGAAGTGGATTGGCCTTGAAGTTGGAATTGCGATGGGATGTACCATCTCTCCGATACTATTCGTGATGGCTATGCAGGTAATCCTCAATGCGGCTGAAGGAATGGCTATAGGTCCAAAGCTCGGTGGAATGTGTCTCATGCCACCGCTCAAAGCATTCATGGATGACACAACAATTCTGACATCAGATGAACATCAGGCCCGGAGGATGTTAGCACGCCTGGATGAACTAGTCAGCTGGTGCAGAATGAGCTTCAAACCCAAGAAGTCGAGAAGCCTATCAGTCAGGAAAGGGAAGATAGCAGAGGTCATATTCACGGTTTCCAACCAAAGAATCCCTACTGTCATTGAGGAACCTGTTAAAAGTCTTGGCAGGGTGTACGATGCCTCATTAAAAGACTCAAAGGCAGTGCAACAGACAATAGAAATGGCAGACAGAGGGCTACAGATCATAGACCAAAGCAGACTCCTGGGGAAGTTCAAGCTGTGGTGCCTCCAGTTCATGTTGATACCAAAGTTGCTGTGGCCACTGCTTATATATGAAATAAGCACAAGTACAGTGGAAGCTATAGAGAAGAAGGTCAACAAGTTCATGAGGAAATGGCTAGGAGTACCACCAGGTCTGTCAGATGTAGCACTGTACTGCAAAAAGTCAAAACTTCTGCTTCCTTTCAAGTCAGTTGTTGAAGAGTACAAAGTTGGAAAGGCAAGGCTTGCAATGATGCTACGCGAGTCAGCTGATGACGTGGTTAAGTCCATTCAGCCCACACTGAAAACGGGAAGGAAGTGGAAAGTGGAAGAAGCTGTTGATGCTGCCCAAGAGTCACTCAAACTGAGGGAGGTAATCGGATACACACAAACGAATAGACGGGGATTTGGTCATGGAGACATCCGCTGGTGGTCCAAGGCATCAAGCAGGGAGCGCAGAGACATGGTAGTTCAGGAGATACGAGAAGCTGAGAATGATAAGAGGTTGCAAAAAGCAGTGCAGCAGGTCCAACAAGGCCAATGGACTACATGGGAAGGAGCCCTGCAGAGGTCCTTGACATGGAATGATATATGGCATATGGCACCTCTTAGGCTCAGCTTCGTTGTCAGATCACTGTATGACCTGCTGCCGTCGGCCACCAACCTTGTGAAATGGGGAAAGTCGGATGATGAGCAGTGCCCCTGTGCCAGGGGAGGCAGACACTTGAACACGTGCTCTCAGCGTGTAAGGTGTCATTAGGGCAAGGGCGATACACTTGGCGCCATAACAAAGTGCTAAATGAGCTTGCTGCGACAATAGATCTGGCAAGAATGAAGGCGAATAGCAAAGTCCGGCCAGACACCGCAAACACATACTTTCTGAGGGCAGGAAAGTCAGCACACCCCAAACCGAATAAACCTGGTAGCAGTTTACCATCTCTTCTTGATTGTGCAAATGATTGGGAGATGGCGGTAGACCTACCTGGACGAGGGGCATATCCAGAGAGTATCAGAAAATCGCGGAGACGGCCGGATATAGTGCTTCATTCTGCAGCAACGCTTCAGGTCATACTGATTGAACTGACAGTGCCATTTGAATCCAGATTAGATGAGCAACATTCGTTCAAAGCGGCCAAGTATAGTGATCTGGCCGCGGATCTGAGACACGATGGGTTCACTGCAAGGGTCATGGCTGTTGAAGTGGGCGCAAGAGGGCTTGTGGCTGCATCAGTGTATGATCTATTGAAACTGTTGGGGCTGAGGGGACAGTCGAGAACAAGGGCCCTGAAGAGGCTTAGTGAAACTGCCGAAAAGGCATCAGGCTGGCTGTGGAACAACCGCAATGGGGAATGGAGATCGTAACAATAAACGCTGCGGTACAAAAAAACACCAGGAATTTTTTCTAAGTCCACAATACGCTGAGGTTTGTGGTGGACTAGTGAACGGGCTGCGACTCAGGGGCGACAAGCGGTGTATACTATAAGGGGTGTCAGTATCAAAAGTCCAGTGGGGAACGCGCAGTGGCGACTCGTTGACTTCGCGCTGGTGTCTCAGTGTGTGCGACGGAACGAACGGAATAATTTGTCTTCTCCTTGTTACTTTCACAATTGCCTCCACGGCTGGCGGAGTTGTGGAATTTAAAGTTGCTACCATAAGTGAAATGGGTTCATTTTCGATGCAAGACAACAGGAAGCTGAGACGCTTGGGAGTCATGACCCAAGTGGGCCCGCCCCCCTTAGAGTGTAAAGGAGTATATAGGGCCGAAACACTTGTCGGACGGGGGGACTTCTTCTGATGATCAGATTGCTTCCTGTTGTATCGCTCTGTAAAGAGTTTGCGGACTACCAAATTTTGAATTTAGTTTTGAAAAACAAAACCCCAAACATACTATGTGTCTCGTAGTCCATTGGTCAGTCTGCCTTAGCTATTCCAATACAAAAATATGTTTAGTTTGGGCTACCAATTCTGCCTCTCCCTTCCTCATACTGTTAACCAATCAAATTGAATCACTCCTATGCCTCTTTTTCAAAATTGCGTCCCCAAAATGTTACCAATAAAATAAGCAAGAACGATCGTCCGTTTGTCACACTGTACTAACATATATAATATTTCTACAATATCTTAGTTATTAATTGAGTGATTTTCGATATCGAAACATATTATTGGTCAGAAGACTATAACCTATCAGTCTATATAAGTTTTATGTCAGTCTTTAGTGTCGTTAACATTTTTGTCTTTTTCCATGCATTGTGGGTTTTCTCTTTCTGAACCATAATATTAATAAATTCTATCTCTAAAATTCATCTAAGTTCTTGTGAGGACTATGGAGGATTTGATATATTGTAATTATATTAATTCTATCTTTCTAACCATCCTTTATTCTGTATAACTAAAGTCACTCTAAGTTTTCACTTTCAGTATAGTTCTACCCCCATTTCCCCTTCTCCCAATGGTTATTTGAATCTTAGTTACATTGTCTAGCCTAATGAAGTGGCGGTAATAAACAGTAAAGCTTTCTTACGCAATAGCCTTCAAACCTCGGTTACTATGCGACGTGGATACAATACAATGCATTAGTTTATTTTTAGATTCATAAAAAAGCATTTGTTTTATTCTTCTCTCACTCCCGTTTTCTCCCCCCTTTTCTATCGCTCTACCAAGCAAAACCAGTATGCCGCACGCAAACTGTTTCACGTTGATTACAAATTTTCAAGACGGAGTGACGAAAACGCGGGCGGGTGTTGGGATAGGCTTATCATTTTCTTAGCGCGAACACTTTTTAACACACAGCTCGCCCCGAGGCATAGGTGATGAAGTCGGGCAACAAACATGGCCCTGTAATAGTTTTTTTACTACTTTTTAACTCTTTAGTTAAATATTAATGAAATGTTGATCAATTGTATCACTGATCTCACCACACATCCCCCCTGTTAAGAACATGCACCCACGTGCTAGTTTAAAATCTGTGATACACATTAGATCAACTATTTCAACTACTCTATATGCTTATTCTGGGTTTCTTCTGGAGGGTGCCTACTTAAAAAGTCTGCCCCAACATTTTGCGAACCCGGAATGTATTCAATGGTGAACGAATATGGTTGAATGAGTAAAGACCACCTTAGCAAACGGGCATTCCCATGTTTGGCCTGTGCAAAGAATACTAAAGGCTGATGATCTGATTGGACCACAAAAGTTCTACCATATAAATAGATCTGGAACTTCTTAATCGCCCAGACTAAAGCAAGACATTCTGTTTTCAATTGTAGAGTAGTTTTGTTCCACTCTGTTTAACTTGCGACTGGCATAAGCGACTGGGTTTAATTCCCCATTTGGTGAAGAGGACCTCTGTAACAAAGTGGCCCCCAAGCCCACATTACTAGCGTCCGTTCTTACCATGAATTCCTGAGTCAAATCAGGTAATTTCAAAATAGGCCTGCTAGTGAGATTTTCTTTTAATTCATTATAAGCCAATTCGCACTGTGCCGACCATTCAATCTTATCAGGTTTTCCTTTACGAGTCAAATCTGTCAGAGGCGCACACACAGAATTAAAGTTTTTAATATATTTTTGATAAAAGCCACAAAGTGACACAAAAGATCGCACATCTTTCTTGGTCTGTGGTCTGGTTGCTCTTTGCAATTTCTCCAGATTCTTGGGGTCAGGGGTCATGCTACCCTGATGTACAGTATGTCCCAAGAATTCTAGTTCCTTACATCCTATACAACATTTCGTTGGTCTAGCAGTCAAGTTTGCCTCTCTGAGTCTATCAAACAGCATGTTCAAAGAGTTAAAATGGTCCTCAAATGTTTCCGTAGCGATAAGAATCTCATCCATGAAATTGGAGATGCATGGATTTTTCCAACAGTTTTCGCATCATTCTGGAAAACACACTCGGCGCATTTTTCAACCCAAACGGTAACATGTTAAATTCATAGTGCCCTTCCGATGTGCTAAACGCCAGATAAGGTCGAATCTCAGGCTTCACTGGGATCTGGTAATACCCTTTACTGAGATCTACCTTGGAAAAATATTTTGCCTTATTCAGTCTGGCAAACAGTTGGTTAGTATCAGGTAATGGATCCACCTGACTTTCTGTGACAGCATTCAGTTTCCTGTAATCTATGCACAGTCTATGTTCCCCAGATGGTTTTCTCAACAAAACCACACTAGAGCTATAAGGAGATTCACTGTGAGAAATAATCCCTTCTTGTAACAAATAATCTATCTCCTCTTTCAAAGCTTTTTCTTTTGCGAATGGGATAGTATAGGCCCTCATACAGATGGGTGTTGGGTCTAGTAGTTTCATATCATATTCCAACAAATTTGTGTGCCCCGGCTTATCCGTTAACACGTCTGTATGTTTCTCCAGAACCTTTTGAATCTTCTCCCTCTGCCCTTTGGTCAGGTGATTACTGATCTTCACCTGTGCAAACGTTTCACAGGGTTTCAGTGGATATTCAAAAGAGGTGAGAGGTTCATTTTTCATTTCGGTTGCTATGGCCAAGGTCATTAAGTGTGTTCCTTCCAAATTACTTCTTTCTTGATATTTCTTTAGGAGGTTCACGTGATAGACTTTTTCCTTTCCCTTCTTGTCTATCTTGTAGTTTGTTCTGGATACCTTTTCCAAAACTGTATATGGACCTTGCCATCCGATTTGAAGTTTATTGCTGCTGCCGGGTAGTAGAAGAAGCACCTTCTCCCCTACAGCAAGCTCCCTATCCTTCGCTTTCTTATTGTAATATGCAGCATGTTTCTTCCTGGCTTGTCTTAAGTTATCATTTGCAATTTTCCAGCCAGTTTTTAAACGAGTGGTCAGTTCGTTCACATATTGATATGATGAGGTAACAGTCTCTTCTGCCTTCTCATCTGTCCACGTCCTCAATAAGGCTTCCAATGGACTTTTAATTTTGCCGACTTAATTTTTGTCGGTTATTTGGCAGACCAATTTTTCATGGCACCAGTAATTATCATGTGATTGGAAGTGTGGTGGTGGTGACTTTTTCTTCCTTTTGTCATCACACAAGAACCTTCCACTACCAATTCTTTTCTTCGGGTTTTCTCCCCGCAGTTTCAGTTTCAAAGTGAGAGAACTTCGCTCTCTTTCGTGTTCACCCAGCTCCCGGTTTTCCGACCAAGGGAGTGTCGGTTGAGACTGGATTGAAGTCACTTTTTGCGCAATCCACAGAGTGGCCATTTTTCTTGATTTAGGTGAAGACTTTGTGTGAAAAGGAGCCCTCCTATCCACCGTGTCTACTTTATTATATTTATTTTTCTTTTTAATTTCAGGCCTAGGTTTGCCCCGTGGCGTTTCTTGGTCCTGATCATGTTCCCACCATGTGGGTGTTCCCTTGTGACATTGGTCGCAGGCCTCCACAAATTCTGCAATGTCCGCAGCAACGCCTGGCCAATAAAATTTTTGAGAAACTCCTTGACCGGTAGTACCAATTTTCTCATGTCTACCGTCAACTCCAACATGTGAGCTTCTCATCACCATTTCCCTATATTAAGTGGGAAGTACCAGCTGTCCGGGACCATTTGAACCAGTTCCGGCCTTCCTATATATGAGTTTATTCTTCATATAAAATTCTCCTTTATTAGGAGGGGTATGGCATTTTGGGAGTTTCTTCAAACACGGCTTCAGTGACCTATCCTCAGCCTGTGCCTTCCTCATCTCCTCTGGATGAGTATTTATAGGTTCATCTTCCTCCTTCGACTGTGACCTGGTCTGCACTGTTGCCATGATCACAGGTCTCTTGGGATTCCCCAAGAAGACATAACGACACCCCAATATCAGAGGGTAGATGGGTTCGGTTATCATTGCTGCTTTGATTACTCCTTCCACATAGCGAGTTTTCACAGTTATCCTTGCGATGGGAAGTGTCATGGTTGCTACGTCCTTAGTCGCCCCTTGTATCTCCACTGTTTCTGTGGTATACTGATCTGGGTTCACTAGGTGAGAACTCACGACTGAATCAAAATCTAAACCTGTATCATAAAGGCACCTTATGGTGACCCTATTACATACAACATCCTCACAAAATGGGGGGTGATAAGGCTCCTGCTGTTCAGTAGGTTTGTCCTTTAATCCCTTGTTCCCCGTTTTCATTGCAGCGAAGGTAGAAGGTTTCTTGTTACAGACTTTGGTGTCATGAGTGTCCCTCTTACACCATTGCTTTCCTTGGTTGAAAGGTTTTCATGGAATTTCCGGTCATTGAACTGTGGGTTTCTATCTCTATGGTCGAATCTTGGCCTATCAAAGTTGGGCTTACCTCGGTTTCCCTGATCTCTATTATCAAATTTATTTGAGTTTTGTGGGTCTTTATTGTTATCTATATGTTTCTTTCTTGCGCCAGCTACTTCTGCTTGGGCCGCCTGATACCTCTCAGCGACATTAAGTACCTCACCCAGCCTCTCTGCACCTTGTTCCATGAGAAACTTTCTCAGGTCTGGAGCCATGGACGCTCTCAATTGCTCTATCATGATCATCTCTTTAAGATCTTGGGTTTTCCCCAGAGCAGTCCATTTCTCCAAATAGGTTTCCAATCTGGCAGAGAATTGGTGGTATGTCTCCCCAGACAAAAGTTTGGCATTTCTAAACTTCTTACGATAAAATTCACCATTCTTCCCGTATCTTAACAAAAGAGCCTGCTTTAACATGTCATAATTGTCTTGGTCATCCCTGCTCATTTTTGAGAAAACTTCATAAGCTGTTCCCCTAAGACCTTGGGATAACTTCAAGCTCCATCTTTCTTTTTCTAGCCCATAAGTCGTAGCTAATACCTCATATCTACTTAAATATGATTCAATATCATCATCTCTTTCAACAAAATAATCTAAGTGGAACCCCATAGCTGAGTTAGAGGCCCCCCTGACTAGCAGTAGCATCAGAGGTAGAGGGGCTGTGACCATTTTCAGGAGCATGGCCTTGTAACTCTAACTCCCTTAGTCGTAACTCGTGCTCCCTCTGTAATCTCTTATCTTCTGCTTCCCTTTCTAATCTTTTATCTTCGGCTTCCCTTTCTGCAATCTGTCTTTTTTCCTCTTTTTCAGCCTCCATCTTCTTAACCTCAGCCTCTAATGCCCTTGCCTCTTTGTCAGCCTCTAATGCCCTTGCCTCTTTGTCAGCCTCAATTTGTAACCTTTTAATTTCTTTATCTGCTTCAATTTGTAATCTTCTTTCTGCTTCTAACTTCCTATCTTCTCTATCAATAAATTTGTCACACTCTGAGGTTACATACTGGACCAGCTCTAGCCCATCCATGCCCATCTCTCTGGCAGTCTGCACAGCAGCAGATTGAATTTTGCCAAGTCCGCCATCTGATCAATTCTAAAATGTTCTAAATCTATTACTATAATAAGTACAACTCTAATTAAATTATTCCAGGCTCTGACAATTCATCAATTTCCCAAATTCTTGGGTAATATTAATAATGGGGATTCCCTGGGTAAAATAGAAATGATGTTAATGCTAAATCCCAGAACAGGACCCCAATTTATGTAGTAATGTTATAAGAATTTAAAAATCCCCGGGCGAGCGTCCCAATATATGTAGCAAGTTTAATTTGCTGGAGACGTTAAGATGTTATAATTGAATGGTGTATTGCTGTGGAAGTGTTAACCGTGTGAGATCAAGCTATGAAAGACCCTGAGTCTAATAGTTGATGAAAATGATGATGAATTCTCAGGGTACCTCTAGATCTCACACGGGCTGTATTTTATTTTTAGTGTCTGGTGTATGATGTGACTAGTGTCTAGGGGTGAAATGAAAATGATGGTAAATCAACACAACATCCTATAACACACTAATAGTAAAGTAATAAGTCTGTGGTTAAATTTTTGAACATTAATTCTTTTTTTGTACAATTTTAATCTGCCTGTCCTGCAATCTCTTTTGGACAGGTCTTTGAAAATGAGGAAAATATATTTTACAACAAATGATTAACTAAAATTGGACTCTTTGTCCGATAAGAATAATATTGATATATTGTTCCTGTAGGTGTATTCACAGACTGTTCTTTAGTACATAATAGTGTAAGTCATTTATAGGAGGAGCTGTCGTTGTCATCATGCCCCTTATCTTTTATAGTTAATTTTGGGAAAAAACACTTTTTATCCCGATGAACTGTCAGATGGCCCAGCTAATGGCACATCACCTTATATTCTTTTATGTAGATGGAAACGTCCACACTGCACTGCATAGAATATGTCAGCACACAAAAGCTCCTTCTGGCTAATTGCAGACAGTATACACTTTCACTGGAGACTTTCTGTCTTCACATATATTTCATAAGGTTTCCTGTCACCGGCTGGTAACAGGAAATAAAACCCTGCAATAAAAAGACACCCTGGCCTTTTCATATCTGATTGATATTTTTATTAACTATTTATACATGATGGGATGGGGTCAGCCTCGTGTGCATACAAGTGCACCAGCCCCTAATTCATATGACTTCACATCCTACTGTGACCACACCTCAGGTCCATATGGCGGATACGCCACTGTAATTTTACATAGTTTTCTTCAATACAATAAGGTGGAGTAAACACGTCTCCTTTTGTATGATTTTCTCTTCTTTTCCTAACTATAAACGCTCTAGGCATGTTGATGAGTGTTCATGGAACACAGAGGCTTGCTAACATATTCTGATATAATAATACTAATAATAATCATAACAATATACAACATTCAAATACAGTTCAATTTGAGGACTCAATAAATTTTGCTCCCTGCATGTCCTTCACTTTTCCCAATAGCAGTATCTAGCTTTTTGCAGTTTTAATAAGGCATATTAATAAATAAATCATTCTTACCACAAATTCAATGAAATATAACACAAGTAACGATGACTGGCAAATATGGCCTAAGTTTCTCTGCTTCTGTCCAGACTGTTAGATTAGTATTTATTTTACAATCAACACTTCTGTTCTCATCGTACTTTAGTACAGAAAATTTCTATTCAAATGGCCAAGAGCCTTGTAAGCTTTTACTAATATCAATTTGGGCTGGCCAATGAAATCAGGCGACTACCAAATTTTGAATTTAGTTTTGAAAAACAAAACCCCAAACATACTATGTGTCTCGTAGTCCATTGGTCAGTCTGCCTTAGCTATTCCAATACAAAAATATGTTTAGTTTGGGCTACCAATTCTGCCTCTCCCTTTCTCATACTGTTAACCAATCAAATTGAATCACTCCTATGCCTGTTTTTCAAAATTGCGTCCCCAAAATGTTACCAATAAAATAAGCAAGAACGATCGTCCGTTTGTCACACTGTACTAACATATATAATATTTCTACAATATCTTAGTTATTAATTGAGTGATTTTCGATATCGAAACATATTATTGGTCAGAAGACTATAACCTATCAGTCTATATAAGTTTTATGTCAGTCTTTAGTGTCGTTAACATTTTTGTCTTTTTCCATGCATTGTGGGTTTTCTCTTTCTGAACCATAATATTAATAAATTCTATCTCTAAAATTCATCTAAGTTCTTGTGAGGACTATGGAGAATTTGATATTGTAATTATTATTAATTATCTTTTTAATTTTCTATAATCCTTTCAGTATAATAAACAGTAAAGCTTTCTTACGCAATAGCCTTCAAACCTCGGTTACTATGCGACGTGGATACAATACAATGCATTAGTTTATTTTTAGATTCATAAAAAAGCATTTGTTTTATTCTTCTCTCACTCCCGTTTTCTCCCCCCTTTTCTATCGCTCTACCAAGCGAAACCAGTATGCCGCACGCAAACTGTTTCATGTCGATTTCAAATTTTCAAGACGGAGTGACGAAAACGCGGGCGGGTTTTGGGATAGGCTTATCATTTTCTTAGCGCGAACACTTTTTAACATACAGCTCGCCACAGCATCGGTGATGATGTCGGGCAACAACCACGGGCTTGTAATAGTTTTTACTACTTTTTAACTCTTTAGTTAAATATTAATGAAATTTTGATCAATTGTATCACTGATCTCACCACAGTTAGTTTATGTGTATTAATTATTATTTGGTTTCATTTGTTTTTCTTATATAGTATTACAATTGTTATTGTTATTACTAATATTGTCACTGTTATTATGCGTACATGAAGAGGGCCTTTGGTATCCTTAACCAATGTACATAGGATAGGGTACCACCAGGATAGGAGGATTTCAGGCATCTCGAATCCTGTGTATCGGAGTTGAGGATATCCAGATGCTGGGGCTTATAGGCACCCAGCACCTTCTGTTTTCTGTAAGCACCCATTTATAGAGTTAGTAACTTTTTGGTTGTCGTTTTTGTTGTTTTTACTTGTGTATATGTAATGGTTTTATTGTTATTATATCAGGGTGCTTCAAAACTGTGAATACACATTTTTGTGGTTCGCGTTCCAGCCGTGCGCATCGAAACTGAGAAATCCACTTTGACAAGTTTCATTCCGACTCGTTTCTGCTGGCATGGAACTCCTGACTAACTACTTTTAAACAGGTTAGAACGAAAGTACGCTATCAAGGAATAACGTAACTGTAGATTGCTGCTTCGTTTTCGGTGTCTGCACTTGATTTATTTTCCGGCCGTCGATTGTGACCTCAGATGTCTGGATGAATATAAATGATGTATTATATGATTTTTTTTTTAAAAAGGCGACAAACTACAAATATATTGATTTTTGTTCACATTTATTGTTGTTGTTGTTATTATGAATATGTTGCTTTACAACAGATCAAAATATCCGTAAGATCCAAGAGTTGCTGTTCTTGAAAGCGACTGGTGATGTGAAATGGGAGATAAAAGTGTAGTGGAGAGACCCGGGTTTGGAAGCCGCTATTAATATAACGTGGGATGAGGGTTGTACGTCGAATTGGAGTAAAACGAACTTCAGTTAGATTGTTTCAGTGATTTGTTATCTGTTGTATTGGAGTAACGGGGCGCATCTCATGGAAAGAGAATAAAATAAATAAAGAGGTCCTAGAAAAGGTTGGAATGGAAAAAGAATTAATGAGGGAGATCAAAGTTAGACAGCTAAAATATTTTGGCCATATAAAAAGTCATAACACCTTGCTGAAGATCATAGTAGAAGGATGAGTTGAAGGTCAATGTGTTAGAGCCATAAGTGGGAAGATAACATCAAGAGGTAGACAGAACAAAAGTCTAACAGAGTGCACCATCAAGACAAGAGATATAAGACGATGGAGATCAATTGTAGCCGACTTTCGATGTGAAGATGGCATGATGATAATATTTTGTAAGTGCTAAGTTTCTGAAGACGTTATAGCGTCCAAGTGAGAAGGGATTCTGGCCCCAGTTTCTGAACAAATACTTGCCATTGTTTGTGAAGTTCTAAACTCGTTCTGTCAAAAAGTGCTTTGTCTCAGTTCGCTAAATAATTCTGCTCTTACCTTGTCGAGTTCTGGTCTCCGAAGAAGTTCTTTCCTCAGCTGGTGAATTTGTAATATTGATTTGTAATATTCTAGCCTCAGTTCTCGAAGAAGTTATGGTCTGTTCTCGAAGAAGTTATGGTCCCAATTGTAAAGAAGTTCTCCCATTAGGATATGAAAAAGTTATGCCCTTAGATTGTGAAGAAGTTGTGCCCTTAGATTGTGAAGATGATCTGCTCTGGGTTATGAAGACGCTCCCCTTAGCTAATGAAGATCTGCCCTTAGGTTATAAAGATATGCCATTAGGTTATGAAGATCTGCCCTTAGGTAATGAAGAACTACCCTTAGGTAATGAAGAACTGCCCTTAGTTTATGAAGATCTGCCCTTAAGTAGTGAATATCTGCCCTTAGGTTATAAGAAGACCTAACCTTAGGTTATGAGGATCTACCCTTAGGTTATGCAGATCTACCCTTAGGTTATGAATAAGTGCTGCCTTTAGGTGATGAAAAAGTTACGCCCATTGCAAGAATGTTATTTATTGTTAACTTAAATTTGTATGTTTACCAAGGAAGGAAAAATAAAACATATTTAATACGTGATGACCCACGACGTCTGACCTGGTCAGGGGGTGCTGAGCTCAGGCAGAAACTATGAGGCTGCCGCGCTGACCCGGAAAAGACTCTGGACTTCGTCCTGGTGACAGGCCTGCAGATTTAGCATGACTACAGACTGAACGCAGAAGAAGAAGAATTTCCCGATAAATGTTTTATAGCGTCAACCCAATAACGCTCATGAGCAAGGCCCTTTAAAAAAAAAATAAAAAAATAAGGAGAATAAATCGATAAGAATAATTATCACATCCAGAAATCAACATGTGGTACGAATGTCGTGATTCATGTCCTGGTTAGTGATTGATGAGATTTTTACATCTCAGGTCGTGCCCGGCCATTTCTTTTTTCACTGCCTGTCAGTTTTTTTAATGCGTCTATTTCTGGAGAGGAAGGCAGGGGAGTGCTCTTTTACCGTTTACGTAGAAATAGGCGGCAGCTCTCTAAAGCGAGAGAGAGAACGAACGAACGAACTTTACGAATAGTTATGATAGTGAGTGTATTTTTGTGTATGTGGGAGATAGCATATGCATTTGTACGGGAGAATATGTGTATTTTTTAAGGAGAGAATTTGTGTATATGAGAGAATGTATGAGAAAATGTAATACGAGGAGAGAATATGAATATTTTGGGAAGAGAATATATGTGCGTATATGATAGAATGTCTCTATGAGAGAATATGTGTATTTTGGGAAGAGAATATGTGTGTGTGAGACAGAATGTGTGTATGACATAATGCTTTTGCGAGATAATGTGTCAGTGAGAGAATATGTGTATGAGAGAATGTGCGTATGAGAGAATGCGTCATTGAGAGAATGTGTGTATGAGAGAATAGATGTATGAGAGAATGTGTGAATAAGAGAATGGGTGTATGAGAGGATGAGCTCATGAGATAATGTGTGTATGAGAGAATGAGTCAATAAGAGAATGTGTGTATGAGAGAGTATGTGTATCAGAGAATGTGTGTATCAGAGAATGTGTGTATCAGAGAATGTGTGTATTTTGGGAAGAAAATATGCGTGTGAGAGATAATGAATGTTGTTTAGAGAGAGAGAGAGAGAGAATGATGTCGTGGTTGAGTTAAAGTGTTAGAGTATTTGTCGAGTTAGACAATTGTAGTGAAATCAACAATGAGAGTGAACTGACAAAATTATAGATTACACATAGATATTGTGTAAATAGGGTGAACTTGAGACCCTTCTGGAAGAGGATTCATTAAAGTTATCCCTCTCTCCAAGCCTCAACACACTTAAATAGTCTAAGCACCACCCGCTCTCTCTCTTTTCTCTGGTCAAAAGTAGAGACTATAGTGAGAGCTTGTAATATTAAGTATGGATGAAGGGTCGTGAACAGCGTGTTAATAAATGCGTAAAATTTATTAAAAAGGTTCTTGAAGAAGAAAATATGTGAAAATAAGTGTATCAGCACAACAGCATACTAAATGTATCAATATTCACATCGTTACCAAATAACCAATTAAACACCAATGGACACAAAAAAATTCACCAACACACAAAAACCCGCTGTAAAACACCTGAGAAATAAATAAACACAGCTCTCAGTCCTTCCGCTTTTGGGGAACCATGACCAATACTCCAGTTAGTGTCTTTATGTATATATCCTATAGGTGATGAATTTTCCCTAATAAATACATTGTAGGCACTATCCATGCACTGGTAGTTACACCCTAATAACGAGATAGGTTGAAGATACTCTGTCTATATCCGACTGGCCGCTAATACGTGCGGGGTTTTAAATGACCAGAAACACACCCAAGACGAGGTCTTTTTAGACAAATGGTCCATTGCGCTATTATCCCGGCGCGTGAAATTAGGCCTGCGTACTTGGTGTTAAATCCGGTTGGGCTGGCTTGAACTCTTATTTGTGACTGAGTGCTTCGTTTAAGCACAAAGTCTGGTGATTTTTAAATTCTGCTGAAGACGCTGGTCTGATAGATATGTTAGAAGCCGCAATGCTCTGACTGGTGATCAAGAGGCGATTAGGAAACCACTACTGCCAAATACGATTTTCAGATTTGCTATGGCTCGTTACACACTGCGTGAGCTTATTTCCCATTAGAGGGATGGGCGTTGACAAAAGGTTGTATTTTAGGTAGGGGTGACAACTCGTGGTGCTAGTTGCTTTCAGAAACCGCTAGATCGAAGATAATGTGACGTTCTTCGCCTGACTGGAATCTTGCGATAGCAATGTGGTATATCCTGAAACTGAGATCCAAAAGAAACGACTTTTACATCAAGCAAACAATAAAATTACAATAACGTTATAATAAACAGTTATGCTCCACTATGGGATCTATAATTATGGTTGTCATTGCTATGATAGTCTCGGCTGTCGTTATCCGTGTGGGTCGCCCTCTTGTTACTTCCACTCTATCAATTATCAGCATGCGCTTGCATAGGCTAATATATTTTGTACACACATGTACCTGTCAGTAAATGATCTGACAGCAAAATCTACTCCGTCCTCTTCCAACTCAACATAAGGGATATCTGACCCTGTAGTTACAGCTGAGTGGATATGCTATTCATCTTACAACATTAAGTAAATTTACATAATTACAGCATTTGACATTACATAATAAATGGTATGCGCCCCCTGGGGTCGATACACAAAAAAGGAAAAGTAATAACCTCCCAAAAATGAATACATAGAAAATGCAATGTTCATGCTATAATAATACAGTTGTGACATAAACATAAGGTATAATTATATCTCCAGCTGGTGGCTGCTTTCTGGCTTGCTGTGAAAGTTCTTAACTGGTGTCTAACTATCCAAGTAGGCATATAATGATTCCTGTGGCGGAAGGTTATTTAAAATTATTTATTATGTAAGAGTAAGCCAGTAAAGAGTTCTGACCTTACAAGTAATACCCCAGTCTTCGAAATAAGCACTGGTATATTGTTATCATAACAATAGTCAGACTGTGAAAACCCTGGCCCAGTTGGTAAGAAGTAGTACCAGGATTTAAGGTGTCTCCTCCCTGTGACTATCTTATGATTACTTTATTCTAGGGGATAAGTAAAATGTACATTCACTGAACCCACAAAATGGAAGAAGTGAATAAATCCTCAGGTACAGTTAAAACAGTTTAATAATTACACTAATATTCTATTTCTACTAGTTGGAAAAGAGTATAAAAATATATATAAAAGTATTCACACAATTACTATTATTGTCTGTTTAGACTTCAAGATCTTGAATATTACAGTTACTGCAATCACGGTTTTTAGTTCTTTGACTTTACAAATAACTGTCATCACTTGACTGTTTGAATATTAGGTTCACTATGGCTGTTTTCATAACTGGGTGGTCAGTGTCTTAACTGCCACTTATCTTATCACTTGATACTGCTGACACTGAACTGTCTGTTGTAGATCAGATTTGTTAAACCCAGCTGTAGAGATGCCAATGGCCAGTGAAGTTCTCCTTGGGGTCCTGCACGTTTGTGGGATTGCCTCTGGTGAACTACACAGTCTTCTGATACTTGACAGTCTGGTTTGAGGTATTTCATGGAACCTGCAACATATCAGCCTTGGCTAGTATCTGGCTAGACTTGTAGCTGACTAGCACAGATGTCAGACCAGTCAGTCATCAGATGTCACCGTTATACAATCATAGTAAGTAAGGACATCATTTCAGTGATATAGCATTAATATTAACATTTCACTTAAGTGTAACTGACTAGCACATAAGTCAGACTAGTCAGTCATCAGGTGTCAAAGTTATACAGTCATAGCAAGTAACATCATTTCAATTATACAGAATTAATATTAACATATCAGTAATAAACATCTCTGGTTTATTCCGCTCCTATACATCCCTTTCTGATCTATAACTTGATCCTTCCAAATCATATCCAGTACAAATTCAAATACTGATGCTATTCTTAGCATCTACACAAAATTAATACATAAATAAAGAGAGTGACCAAGCGATCAAGTTGCTTTCTTTGGTAGTACCATTGCATAGTTTTGGAATTGAAACCTGGCTGTGGAACACTCCATTTTACCAGCTGTAAATGGGTACAAAGTTGTGCGCTCGAACTAGGGAAGGCAAAGGCAGCGAGGAAGGGGACTAGTCACCTTAGCCTCGTAACTGGGATCTTCCATGATGAAGTTTCTAACACTTCATTTCCCTATGACAATCTCTGCCATGGGACTGCCTTTATCTTCGTAAGCGATAAAGCAATATGATAAATATATCTTCATTTGGCCGTGGGGCTATTTGTGATTAATTTTTGTACAAGCAACAATCATCCACAATGCACATGTTTAGATCATATTAAAAATACAATACATTATATCAATGACTATTATACAGGCATATTTTGTGAATTCTATATGAACCTGAAATAACAAATATTATAACCGGTAGTTATCATAATTTCGCTTACCCTCAGACTTCAGATACTGGACTTAAAATTGTTTCTGGCGATCCGCTCACAATTCATGGATAGTGGCGAAACTCTGCCTCCAGTCTGGCTCAAACCTCTTTCGTTGTGTATCTCTCTCAGTTTACCGATCCGCTACTTATACGCAAAGCGCGGACGTATCGGAGAGTACCGACGTCACAGCCTAAACCTAACCTGAAAAAATCCTTCCCGAACAGTGATTTCGGCCGATCTGTGCGTCGACTGAAATTTTGCCTTTATCATTCTCGGCATATATAATATCCATATTGTTCCATCTTATCTAGTTTTATACAGCTGATAAAACTCTATCTTCCTATCCATGTAAATTCCCAAACTGTTATTTGTTGATTTTAATATTTAGAACAGAAGTGGGTTTACATGCTTTTAGCGTAACTGTGGGCAGCCGAAATACGCATATATCTCCGTAAATGAGAACTTCCTACCGTTCCATCTTATATGCAGTTATACACCATCCTTCCCTGTACTGAAATGTAAAATCCTTTTCATACGGATTCCCTTCTATAGTTATTTATCGTTGGCGATTTCCTCTGTCCGATACACATTTCGCTGATACGCCGCCATTTTGAAAGCGGTCGTTCGATCGTAGACGGGTTTATAAATCTAACTGATAACGTTTGCAATGACTTGAAACCAATTTTGCGACATAGCTCCCCCATATTTTAAGCTGGATGATATCTAGCTTAACTATTGGGTACAAGACAATTGCAAAACGACCATTCCGAGGTTAGTTTTCCTTCCTTCTATCCTCCTCAAGCTCTGTGGGATGACGACTAAGAAAATCTGCGCCCACATTCTGTTCTCCAAGAATATATTCATCCTTTACTATCTCTCTCCTTCCTGTTCGGCTTTTCATCCAGGCTCTTACTGCTGGTGAAAACGGGTTGGTAGGTTTCCCAGAAAGTTTACCGCCCTCTTTTCGTTGATAGTTGGATGTGGTTTTCCCTCGCAAATCCGTAGGTGTTTGATTTTTGCTACGTGATTTGTTCCTTTTTTCCCGCGCATGGGGTTCAGACTGCAATTGAACCTGTGTGGGATGTTTCCTTTCCCCTCCCGTGCAAATCTCGGGAGTACCCCTGATTGCTGGTTTGCTTGTAGATTTTTGATGAAGACTCTTCCGTCGACTTTCTGAATCTACATAGGTGCACTCTGGACAGGAATTTACATACTGATTTATGTCTTCCGTAATACCTGGCCAGTAGAACTGGGTGGCTATTCTTTGTTTTGTGGCACCATTACCCAGGTGTTCACTCAAAGTTGATATGTGTCCCCAACCTATAACCTTATTCCTATAGGTGGATGGTACAACGATTTGGCCATGACTTTTCGTCCCTCTTCCAGCTTTCCTGTACAAGAGTCCATGTTCCATATAGAAATGTCCTTTCCTTGGAGCTTTATGTGTTTTTGATAATTTGCCAAAACAAGGCTTCAACGTGCTGTCTGCTTCTTGAGCCCGTTTCATTTCAGTTGAATGAAATTTTACGTTGGTGTCCCTCTCTATGTTCCTGGAGTCAGCCTTGGTCTGGATTCCTGCCATAACCATAGGTTTTACAGGGTCTCCTAAGAAAACATATTTACGCCCCAACATTAGGGGGTAAAAGGGATCATCTATCACAGCTGCATTTATCTCCCCTTCCACATAGCGACAACTGACATGAATCTTTGCTATGGGTAAAGTAAGGGGTGATGTTCCTTTTAGTGGCCCTTGAATGTCTACTGTTTCTGTGGTGATTTGTTCAGGGCTCACCAGAGATGCACACACGACTGCGTCATAGGACAAACCTGTGTCATACATTCCTGTGACTGGTTTGCCATTCACAGTCACTATCTCCTGTGTAGGTGGGTGATGGAGGCTATTCTGACTCACAGTCAGTTCCTTCCTATCAGAAGTCCTCACCTGTAGACATGCAGCATGATGAAGGGGTTTTTTCCTCCCACATTCATCCGTGTTGTGGTTGCTCATCTTACAAAATTTGCACCACTTAGCTCCCTGTTTATAGGGTTTATTTTCCTGAGTCTGAGGGTTCTTGTCCTTATTATCAAATCTTGGCTTATTTCTGTATGGATGATCCTTCTGGTCAAGCTGGGTATTCTGCGGTGGTGGCTTATATCCTTCTACCTGCTTCCTTTTTGTTCCTACCAATTCAGCTTGAGCTGCTTGGTATCTCTCTGCACATTTCAAAATGTCTTCCAGCCTCTCTGCTCCTTGTTCCATAAGGAATTTCCTCATTTCTTGAGACATGGAATCTTTCACTTGCTCTAACATAACCATTTCTGTCAGATCCTCGTATGTTTTCTGATACTTACCTAAACTACTCCATTTCAACAAATACGTTTCTAGCCTAGCTGAGAACTGGTTATATGTTTCTCCGGGTAGAGGTTTAGAAGTTCTAAATTTCTTCCTGTATGCCTCAGAGTTCTTTTCATACCGGATCAGTAAGGCTTGCTTTAGTATTTCATAATTTTCCTGATCTTCTTTGGGGAGTTTCAGAAACACATCATATGCAATACCTCTCAATCCCTGGGATAACTTTAGACTCCATTTTTCCTTTTCCAGTCCATATGTAGAGGCTAGCCTTTCATACCTATCCAGATACGACTCAATTGCGTCCTCCTTTTCAACAAATGGATCTAGGTGGAAGTTCATGGCCCCATTTGCTGTGTTCTGAAAAGAGCTATTCGCAGAATGAGGTGAGCTATTACCATGGGTGATAGTCCCAGCCTGAAGTTCAAGATCAAGCTGTCTCATTTTTCAGCTCATGGTCTCTCTCTGCTTGTAACCTCCTTTCTTCTCTCTCAGCTTCTAATTTCTTGGCTTCTCTTTCTGCATCCAATTTCTTGGCTTCTCTTTCTGCTTCCAATTTCTTGGCTTCTCTTTCTGCTTCCAATTTCTTGGCTTCTCTTTCTGCTTCCAATTTCTTGGCTTCTCTTTCTGCTTCCAATTTCTTGGCTTCTCTTTCTGCTTCCAATTGCTTTGCTTCTCTCTCGGTGTACTTTTCACATTCCGTCGTGACATACCGGATCAGAACGTCACCATCCATGCCAAGCTCTTTTCCCACCTGCAGTGTAGCAGACCTAAATTTGACCAAGTCAGCCATGATGTATCTGTAGTCTAGTAGGGCAAGCGATCTTACTCAAACTAATTTACTACAATATAATTAACTTATTTAAAATTAAAGTTAATTAAACTGACTTCACCATATATGAAACAGCTGTCTTATCTGTACTCAATGGTACTCCTACAAAAAATATAATTATTTCCTATTATGTTTACTCTTTCCAAAAAAAAAATTTTACAAAACAAAATCTTCTACACAGCAGAAATAGAAAGTTGGCTCAGGAATATCAAAGATATATCCCGGACGAGCCCCCACTGTGGCGGAAGGTTATTTAAAATTATTTATTATGTAAGAGTAAGCCAGTAAAGAGTTCTGACCTTACAAGTAATACCCCAGTCTTCGAAATAAGCACTGGTATATTGTTATCATAACAATAGTCAGACTGTGAAAACCCTGGCCCAGTTGGTAAGAAGTAGTACCAGGATTTAAGGTGTCTCCTCCCTGTGACTATCTTATGATTACTTATATTCTAGGGGATAAGTAAAATGTACATTCACTGAACCCACAAAATGGAAGAAGTGAATAAATCCTCAGGTACAGTTAAAACAGTTTAATAATTACACTAATATTCTATTTCTACTAGTTGGAAAAGAGTATAAAAATATATATAAAAGTATTCACACAATTACTATTATTGTCTGTTTAGACTTCAAGATCTTGAATATTACAGTTACTGCAATCACGGTTTTTAGTTCTTTGACTTTACAAATAACTGTCATCACTTGACTGTTTGAATATTAGGTTCACTATGGCTGTTTTCATAACTGGGTGGTCAGTGTCTTAACTGCCACTTATCTTATCACTTGATACTGCTGACACTGAACTGTCTGTTGTAGATCAGATTTGTTAAACCCAGCTGTAGAGATGCCAATGGCCAGTGAAGTTCTCCTTGGGGTCCTGCACGTTTGTGGGATTGCCTCTGGTGAACTACACAGTCTTCTGATACTTGACAGTCTGGTTTGAGGTATTTCATGGAACCTGCAACATATCAGCCTTGGCTAGTATCTGGCTAGACTTGTAGCTGACTAGCACAGATGTCAGACCAGTCAGTCATCAGATGTCACCGTTATACAATCATAGTAAGTAAGGACATCATTTCAGTGATATAGCATTAATATTAACATTTCACTTAAGTGTAACTGACTAGCACATAAGTCAGACTAGTCAGTCATCAGGTGTCAAAGTTATACAGTCATAGCAAGTAACATCATTTCAATTATACAGAATTAATATTAACATATCAGTAATAAACATCTCTGGTTTATTCCGCTCCTATACATCCCTTTCTGATCTATAACTTGATCCTTCCAAATCATATCCAGTACAAATTCAAATACTGATGCTATTCTTAGCATCTACACAAAATTAATACATAAATAAAGAGAGTGACCAAGCGATCAAGTTGCTTTCTTTGGTAGTACCATTGCATAGTTTTGGAATTGAAACCTGGCTGTGGAACACTCCATTTTACCAGCTGTAAATGGGTACAAAGTTGTGCGCTCGAACTAGGGAAGGCAAAGGCAGCGAGGAAGGGGACTAGTCACCTTAGCCTCGTAACTGGGATCTTCCATGATGAAGTTTCTAACACTTCATTTCCCTATGACAATCTCTGCCATGGGACTGCCTTTATCTTCGTAAGCGATAAAGCAATATGATAAATATATCTTCATTTGGCCGTGGGGCTATTTGTGATTAATTTTTGTACAAGCAACAATCATCCACAATGCACATGTTTAGATCATATTAAAAATACAATACATTATATCAATGACTATTATACAGGCATATTTTGTGAATTCTATATGAACCTGAAATAACAAATATTATAACCGGTAGTTATCATAATTTCGCTTACCCTCAGACTTCAGATACTGGACTTAAAAATGTTTCTGGCGATCCGCTCACAATTCATGGATAGTGGCGAAACTCTGCCTCCAGTCTGGCTCAAACCTCTTTCGTTGTGTATCTCTCTCAGTTTACCGATCCGCTACTTATACGCAAAGCGCGGACGTATCGGAGAGTACCGACGTCACAGCCTAAACCTAACCTGAAAAATCCTTCCCGAACAGTGATTTCGGCCGATCTGTGCGTCGACTGAAATTTTGCCTTTATCATTCTCGGCATATATAATATCCATATTGTTCCATCTTATCTAGTTTTATACAGCTGATAAAACTCTATCTTCCTATCCATGTAAATTCCCAAACTGTTATTTGTTGATTTTAATATTTAGAACAGAAGTGGGTTTACATGCTTTTAGCGTAACTGTGGGCAGCCGAAATACGCATATATCTCCGTAAATGAGAACTTCCTACCGTTCCATCTTATATGCAGTTATACACCATCCTTCCCTGTACTGAAATGTAAAATCCTTTTCATACGGATTCCCTTCTATAGTTATTTATCGTTGGCGATTTCCTCTGTCCGATACACATTTCGCTGATACGCCGCCATTTTGAAAGCGGTCGTTCGATCGTAGACGGGTTTATAAATCTAACTGATAACGTTTGCAATGACTTGAAACCAATTTTGCGACAATTCCACACAACCACTACAAGTTTCCATCAGAAAGTAATAAGTGACTATCTCCTATAATTCAGTGTTATGGTGCCTGCACATCACTATTCAGTTTTAAGTGAATAACCTACACCGCTGACATTTCCTTACAGTCATGACAGTTATTTTAGCCTACTCTTAACCCAATGGTAAGCACTGAACGGACTACTCTGATTCTTCGCCTAGTAAGCATCTGTTATCGTAAGTTTACCATTAACCCATTGTAAACAATAACACAGGGAGACACGTACTGCTTAAGCACCCGTTTAACTAAGGCGGTGACGGCGCTACATTATCACTGAACTAATTACCGGGAGAAATCACCTAATTCAAGTCACACTCATATCAGGTATATATAATAGCTAACGTGAAAATATATATATATATTATAAAAATATCTACTTACCCCGAGATGACGAGAAATAGGCAAACACAATCTTGTTCTGCTGTGCTAACATCTGCCTTAGTCTCATTTTTTCATCTACGGGCAGGAACATTTTACGAGTGTGCTTGACTGAGTAACCTATCTAAATTTATAGTCTACAAATGACGCTATCCCCGGACACCTGGCATCGTCTGTTTCCACAGATGTTCGGCGTAAAACGTAATCAAGAGTAAGACAAATGTTATTCTAGAGTCTACATCAGAAGACAACAGCCCGCGAAAAAGTTTCCCGGATAGACATAATATTATTCTGTGAGCGATCAGTGGCCACAACAAACTCTCTCAGAACGAACGTGAGTTTAGTCTCCCCTTTGATCTCGCTACCAACTGTATTAGGCTAGCGGTTCGCTTCAAAGAAACTATTGCTCGCTGGAGATCAAACCTGTTACGAGCCACCCGCATTTTCCCTGAGTCAGACAACACCAGGTGCAACTTAGGTAGTGTTATCAAAAGCTGACCGCTACTGACCAAGTGGGGAATTTATAGTGAAGGCCAGAACGAAATAAAACCGCGGGGTGGGGTCTGAGAGGGGAATAATGGGCTACGTAGAAAAAAACCGAAAGAAAAGAAAACTGAAAGTACAAAAAAATCGAGGAAACCAGAAAATTAAAAGATAAGAAAAATTGGACGTGTTGGTAAAATAAAATTATCAGTCAAATCTGTGACAAGTGTCGTCCCGTCGTCCCCCCTCCTCCTCCCCCCCCCCCCCCCCCCCCCCCCCCCCCCCCCCCCCGCCCTGCCCGCCCCCCCCCCCCCCCGTTTAAAGTTCGTGCACCACGGACTACTGACCACTGCATAGGTAATCCACCTGTTAATAATAATAATAATAATAATAAATTCTTTAAGCACCAAACACGGCGCATAAGGCAGAAATCTGCTCTCCAGATTGTTCGTTGTGACGCCACTCCTCTTAGCTCTTGCACATTATTTAATCCCAGCGTTCTTCCTTCTCTTATTATTGTTCTTCTAAGTGTTTCTTTTGGTCTTCCTTTTTTCCTCTTACCCTCGGGAACCCAAGTGAGCGCCTGCAGTGGTATTCTGTTGTTTTGCATTCGTAGGACATGACCGATATATGACCATCGTCTTTTCCTTATATAGTCGGAGACATATTTCTGCCTAGAGTCTTCTCTTATTTGTCCACCTGTTACGTACGGTGAAATCATTGCTGGACTCGGGTTGTTTACGTTTCACAGGCTTGTACCTAACTGCCCTGTGATAACAACGACTTACCGGAATTTTCCGCGCGCGAGTAAGCCGGGTCGGCAAATGAAACAGTTTGTTGGCCGAAGAAACGCTCGCGCATTTCTTCTTCTTCCTCTCCACACCTACTCCCCTGCTTCGGTGGGAGCATTGATCAATCTTCAGACATGTGCCATCTAAAGGCGGGTCTGGAACTTTCCTTGCCTTGCCATTCACAATTCTGGCTTGGTCAACGGAAATGATCAAGTTGCTCGGTAGTGGCCTGGCGCAGGCGACTACGTTGCTTTACCTCAGCGGGGTAGAGACCGCTGGCATATTGCTATTCAAATGAGAGAACTCTGATGCCTGTAGCATAGAGTCTTCGATAGCATTCTGGGGTTCTACTGTTTCATAACATATCTCAGTAGCTTCTATCTTTGGAGAAAGATAGGTATTTTCTTGTTGCTTCATCTCCCATTTCTTGGCTCTTTCTTGTCGCTCCATTTCCCGTTCTTGTCTTTCTGTTTCCCATTGTTTGTCCCGTTCTTGTCTTTCTGTTTCCCATTTATTGATGCTCCACTTCCACTTTCTGGTCCTCTTCTATCGCTGCTTCTACATACTCTCAGATGGATGCTTCGCTCTCCCCAGCCTTTTTACAGGGCCATGCCAAGATTAGACGGTTGCCAAATAAGTCGTCTACTTCGTATTGATCCTGCATGCTCACTGCATATTCTAGGAAGGGCTGAATTTCGCTATCATCGTACTCCATGTACTCAGCTACTGACCAAGTGGGGAATTTATAATGAAGGCCAGAACGAAATAAAACCGCGGGGTGGGGTCTGAGAGGGGAATAATGGGCTGCGTAGAAAAAAACCGAAAGAAAAGAAAACTGAAAGTGCAAAAAAATCCAGGAAACCAGAACATTAAAAGATAAGAAAAATGGGACGTGTTGGTAAAATAAAATTATCAGTCAAATCTGTGACAAATGTGTACATTAGAAAGGGAGGATGCACGTATGTGAAATATACCTTATGCATGACTGTATGAGAATGTGTGTATGTGTGTGAAAATATGTAGGACAGTAAGCGTATTTGTTTGTCTGTGAGAGAAGAGAGAATGTAAATGTATGTGCCTGTAATAAAGACATACGAAGGATGTGTATTGGAAGAGAGGAGGGAGGGAAAAGGAAGCATCTGATGACGCTTGAAGTTTAGAGAGAGAGGGAAGTAGTGTTGATTAATATGGGAACTGCTACATAGACGAAGATAAAAGAGAGCGTTGTATTATTCTCTTCTTTTTTTTTTTCAAAAAAGCAAAAGCGAACCAATTCATAGAATGATACAAGCACCATATGATGGTAATGATGTATTTTACAATGAAGATAGTCACAAACAGCGAGAAGTAACCGTTAAAAGAATGGAGATACAAGTATTAAAAGAGAGTAATAATTATTATACAAGTATACAAATATGAGGATAAACATTGGGTAATAATCATTATACAAGTATAAAAATATGAGAATAAACAGTGGGTAATAATCATTACACGAATAAACACAACAGTATAAACAGTGGGTAATAATCATTACACGAATAAACATAACAGTATAAACAGTGGATAATAATCATTACACGAATAAACATAACAGTATAAACAGTGGATAATAATTATTTAAGAAAGAATAAACATTGAGTAATAATTATTTATGAATGAACATACAAGTATAACAAGTGGGTAAAATAGTCATTTAAGAATTAAAAGGCAAGCATAAACAGAAGAAGTACTCGTAATTGTTTAGAATGCACCAATACACATAAGTAATAACCGCTTGTAAATGAAGGAAGATACGACCTTTAAGAAAACTATAAAGACAAGGGGGAAAAAAGAAAGAAAAGAAAATGAAGGCTATAAAGAAGCAGTGGTGTGTCTAACGAATAATTTCTAGAACTGAATGAAATGTAATGGAAGTGAATGTATCTGCTCGCGCCTCCATGTTCGCGAATACCCCGATCTGTCCATTAGAGGACAAATCGAGACAGGAGCAAAACCTGCAGGAAATGAATATGAAACGACTTGAAATTATCCGAGATTGATAGCCAATTTTTATGCAGAAATGGGAGGGGGGAAAAAACCATGACAAGATAAACGATCTTCCCGGGGATGCAGGCACGGCCATGGATGACAGCTCATAGCAGTAACATGAGCTGACCGCGCACGTGCGCGCATAAGCTCAGGCGCATACGTGTATCTTAACTGTTGTTGTTTCGCTTGATTGTCGCTAGTAGTAATTTCAATGGCTATGTTACACTCATCTCAATGCATGGAGGCATATCTGGAGTCATCCTTATATGACCACCAGCAATGTACAATGCTACAATATACATATGTAGAAGTGAACGTCAGTCTATGAGGCTAATTACACCCTCATTGACTCTTGAAATCATCCCCACACTTCCAGGGATTCCCCCTGTGGTGAAACTGTTGAGAACCCAGCATTGCACACTGAGCTTGTAGAAGTCACTTGAGCCCCAGACGTAATTCTTTGGCTGTGACCTGGTTGACTGCATACAGGAGGATCTCACTATGGACCCAGTGATAGACAGGGGAACTAAGAAGTGTCTCTTTGCAGGATGTGACGATTCCTTGGGAGAGTCCAGAACCAGAGCACTGCATGGATGGCGGGGAATGCACAGTATTCCACGTGCTTCTTCTTCCTAGTTTGGGACCAGATGTGACAATCCTTTAAATACAAGCTAAGCTGGAGAAACTGGAGCTCATGACTTCAACTCAGCACGTTTCGGAATGACAGAAAAGCCTCAGGAAAAGCCTAGATCTACAGTGTAGATAATACCAAGGAGTCTGCAACTTGGTATTGGCTGCAAAAGAGCGAGAAGCTCAGCAGCCCTTGTTAAACAACAACAACACTGGTCTGTACGTACTTAAATCATACATCAATAGGTATATAGAGAACATATCGGAACCTTTACTTATTTACTTTACTTTTACTTTCTCGGTCCACTGCTGCTGTGAAGCGTAGTGGGGAGCTCATGTTTGAGTTCTACAGCCAAGTGTGTCGCGCTGGCTGCTGTGAGCCTGCGTTGTTGTAGAATGTCTGTGATGTTGTCTAGCCATCTGTCATCCCCGTGCACTGAAACCAGACACTGCTGTAGACGCGTAGTGGTAATTTATCGGGCTCAGTTTTCATGAGATGGATATACCACTTAATTTTCTGTCTCTCTTTACTTGATGCATTTCTGTCTCTTTTTACTTGATGCATTTCTGTCTCTTTTTACTTGATGCATTTCTCTTTTTACTTAATGCATTTCTGTCTCTCTTTACTTGATGCATTTCTGTCTCTTTTTACTTGATGCATTTCTGTCTCTTTTTACTTGATGCATTTCTCTTTTTACTTAATGCATTTCTGTCTCTCTTTACTTGATGCATTTCTGTCTCTCTTTACTTGATGCATTTCTGTCTCTCTTTACTTGATGCATTTCTGTCTCTTTTTACTTGATGCATTTCTGTCTCTTTTTACTTGATGCATTTCTGTCTCTCTTTACTTGATGCATTTCTGTCTCTTTTTACTTGATGCATTTCTGTCTCTCTTTACTTGATGCATTTCTGTCTCTTTACTTGATGCATTTCTGTCTCTCTTTACTTGATGCATTTCTGTCTCTCTTTACTTGATGCATTTCTGTCTCTTTTTACTTGATGCATTTCTGTCTCTCTTTACTTGATGCATTTCTGTCTCTTTTTACTTGATGCATTTCTGTCTCTTTTTACTTGATGCATTTCTGTCTCTTTTTACTTGATGCATTTCTGTCTCTTTTTACTTGATGCATTTCTGTCTCTTTTTACTTGATGCATTTCTGTCTCTTTTTACTTGATGCATTTCTGTATCTTTTTACTTGATGCATTTCTGTCTCTTTTTATTTGATGCATTTCTGTCTCGCTTTAATTAATGCATTATGCAGTTTCTACAATTTTCCGGATGTCATCATTTCTCATTCTGTCTATCCTCGTAACATTAATGAGACTATTATCACCATTACCTTTTATCACCTTCATAAGTTCTTTTTGTTTGCTATGGAGCATATGATTACAGTGAGTTTCCTGCACCAATGTCGGAACCAGTGGCGTATTCTCTATGTGTGCTGTGCGTGCTGCGCACACCTATGCCCGAAGGAAAATAAAAATTTAATTTATTATTTTATAAAATATTTCTCTTCTAAAGTTCTGCTTTCGGACCGCACGCATCAGGATAACGGATTTTCCCGCATAGAATCTTCGAGTATATCAAGTTTCAGTTTCCCAGACGCGTTTTATAGTGCAGTTTTTATTGGTTGGTTACAATCGCCCGAAGTTTCTCGGGTAATTCCGTCACAATGCGTGCGGCACCTTTCGGATTCACGTCTGAAGATTGGATAGTGTTTATCGGGGTCATGGCCAGATACGTCAATACAATACGAACATGCGTGCGGTGGTCTTGCAGCTCTCGGGTTGTAAAAATCGGCTGTGTCCGTCCAGTAATTTTTATGATTAATTTTTGTTAGTTGCCGGGAATGCAGATTATTACAGTGACAGTGAGTTTAAAGTTGTAAGTTAATTAGTATTTCGGAGATAATTGACAAATACCCCTAATAACTATCGTTCGTAATTGAATATAGTTGGTTTTTAAATTAAGAGGGGAAGAAGTTAAATAGTAGGCGTACATATTCATTTTAAGTAGCAGCACGCCTAGCTCGCATTACCAGGATACGCCACTGGTCGGAACATCTTCGGGACGTCGTCTTCATTTATAACTGTAATGGTGGTTACTTATTTGGTGATAATGAAAACGTTATTAGATGTAATGTCATTCCCTGCTAATAGCAGTCAAGCTGGAAAATCCCTAGAGGCCACACAAATGCCGTTTTAAAGAAGCACGTGAAGAATACCACGGACGGCTAAGACGATCCATGGGGGTCACCTGAAAGGAGCAGGTGCGCAATAGAAGCTTTTTAGTCTGATGATTACAAGGGAGCAATCCACTTTCTTTGCGCATCTTATGAGAAGGAGGAGTGTATTGTAACAGCAGGAAAGATTGAAGGACACAAAAGAGTGGGCAACAATATACTATCTGTAAGGCTACCGATGTTAGTGCTTTATTTGTGAATATATATATATATATATATATATATATATATATATATATATATATATATATATATATATATATATATATATATATATATATATATATATATATATATATATATAACTTTGTATTGTAAATTTATATTGTAAATAGAGTAAACACTCTACCAGTTAAATATACTTATTTTTATAATTTCAATAGTGATTTGTTGTTGTTGTTGCTTTTGTTTTCTTTTTTTGTTTGGTTGCTATGGCCCAGTTATTTATCTACTTGTCCCTATTTAACATTTCACAATTGTTTTTCACTGTAAATAGATGTTTATTTGAACTGAGCATCAGCGGAAGTGATTTGTACCCTCATTGGTTGTAGATGTCCAACTGTCAGATCTCTTTATGTGCTCAGTGTCTGACCTGTTATCGCAGTTTTGTCAAGCTGTTCTGTTAGTCAGGTTGTTCTGTTAGTCAAGCTGTTCGGTTAGTCAGGCTGTTCTGTTCATCAAGTTATTCTGTTAGTCAATCTGTTCTCTAGTCAAGCTGTTCTAGTTGGTCAGGTTGCACAGTTAGACAAGCTGCACTGTTAGTCAGGCTAGTGTAAGTAAATAGATAAGGGGGCTGCTGGAAAACTGGTAAGGAAAATAATAAATACATTTTAAATAATAAAATGCTATGGAATCAGTTCTACAAATTAACGGTACACAAGGAAACACGGGATGTTTCACCCTTCATCAGCTACAGTTACGAACAGGCGACAAGGACAAATAATATAAACATGTCACAAGAAAAATACTACAGACACTGCAAATACGTAAAAGGATGAGAAACGGAGATAAGGTGAGCGATACAGACAGGTGAAAAAATAAACAACACAGGTGATGCGAGGAAAAAGTACAACAAAGAAGCAAGTAAAAGTACAAAAGCCAATAAGAAAGAAATATCAACATAAGAAATTCAACAATCAACGAAAATCAAAAGGAGAAAATGAAATAACAAAACAAGTTAATAAAATCCTGCGTAAAGCTCAGAAGTAGCGATAAATGGCTGTCGTAGATAGGCAGAAAAGGAAGTGGCGTATAAGATAGCTACATAAAAAGTCACAAATTGGACACGAAACAAAACACAAATCTCAAAAAAAGAAAGCTCACGAAAAAGCGACGTTTTCCCTTGCGCTCCTTACAGAGCATGTAACAACCACTACATCCGTTCCCCTTGCAGAAAGCCTGCACCAAACAGTCACATGCTCCTGCAGCACTAGTTTCTGTGGCAATGTGTTTTACATAATGAGGCTGTCAGCAACAGTATCTATATTATTGTCTCGTAGACATGTTGCACAATAATGGTTTTCAATTCTAAAATAGCCAATTCCAAATTGTAGGCTAAATAGTTTCTTATTGCTGGGAATTTTTAGTCCCCTAATGATCTGAGCTTTCAAACACACACACACATGATTTAAAAGGCTTCTCAAACTTTAAAAGCAAAGTGTATGTTGTTGACTTTGCTGCAAGTGGAAAAACGTGCCTATCCTTGGACGTGAAAACGGCTGTCAGAAAGTACGGGGCAGTCCCCCAACTTGAAAGCGCGTGACATGATGGGTTCATAAAACCAAATGGCGAGTATATAAAGAACTCGCAATAAAACTGCATGAGTGCAGACATAAATCACTCGGAATTCTCGATTTTTCTTTTGCACATGTGCACTGCTGTCAGAAAGGCGCGTCTTCTTTCCCGCGTTCTGCACGCCCTGTCTCCCATTGTTCACATTCCGTTACGTTTGCTTGGATGTACCTGTGCCAATCCTCCATCTTGAATATCTTCCCATCTTTGTCAGCTGGTAGTTAACGGCCTTTATGGCTTATCAGCGCCGTACGTTTCACCATGTGAATCGTAGTATAACAAGGCTAATCAGACCGGCTGGCAGATTATAATTTTATCGCCCAGTGTCGTGTAATACAGACGGTCACAGGAAATCATTGTTAACACAAGGTGGTGTCGCACGATCGACGGAAAGAAAGCCAGATTGTCTGTCTAAGAAATCCGTCTGGGAGATGTACGAAAACACAGGTGATAATAAGGTAATCGCTTCCGATGGTCCGTCTCTGTATCAATAATACAGATAACCTGTCAGAGGAGACAATATTGGCAGAAGGTATTAGTCAGGAAATAAGTTCACATATGTGGTTGTAAGTTTGTACAAATGCAACCGGAAGTATTACGGCCTTATTTTGAAAAGATAGGTCATGAGTTTAAATTTTAAAGGATAATTTCAAACACGCGGGAGGAAAATTAAATTAATACTCAACCACACACAGTTCCAAGCTTACCATTGGCTGCATTTGAGAGCAGAACACAAACATTAGTTTTCATTGGCAAGTTTGTCGAAAATACCATATGGAAATTGGGGCGGAAAATGAGAGATATAAACTAGCAAAGTCTGAGACACAAATCAGACTGCATTTTCAACAACATCAAGTAACAAGTCCCCGGAGCCAGAGAAAAGGATCGGACAAAGAATTCTAAAATTAAAAGGGACCAGATCGAAGTATTTGGGTGTCTTTATAACTTAAAAGAGAACCTGCAATTTAAAATACAAAGACTGGACACTTAAGGAATCAGAAGCACAAGTCATGAGAGGAATACTAAAAATAACCAGACCAAGTGTTCGAAGCATCGAATCAGCGTTGCTGTGTCCATTCTAACTGTGCCAGGACAGTGTAGACCCTATTTGGGGTAAGTTGTGAAATATATTTTACAAAGTGAATGTGACATGTTACTTGCTGGGTGGTTATACAAGTCATACGAGGCTGGCAACCTCAACATATGAAAATAGTATATTCATAAACCACTACAACATGCGCTGGTGATTGCTTCTTACTAGTCGTACAGAAAACCGACAGCAGAAGTAACCCCAGACTCCGAATGGAGCAGTGACTAAGTGAGTGATGATTACATCACATATGCATAGTTAGTATTGTATCATTTTGTGATAAATATGTAACTTTATAATGTTATTTCAGGCACTAGCCATTGCACTCGCGCTGTCCAGACACATTTTCCCCATTTAAGTAACCAGAAGAATAGCGGTGATTTCTAATAATATTTCCCGAGTTACGCTGTGTGTACTCAAAGAATCTAATTATTCAGAGAGGCTAACGTTGGTGGGTGAACACCGAGACAATGCGCCTGTTAATCTTCAGACCACAAATGTACTTAGAAGAGGCATTTGTTCTGTTATTTTTCCTAAAGTTCGTGGTACGAGATTACATTACTTTTCGTAGTACGAAGCTACAAATTACAAGAGACCAGTTTGAAGAGTCTTCGCCACTATCTTATGATTTAAGAGCTGGGTTTGACACTAACTATCTACATTGGACGAGTTGTGAAGAAACCTACCTTGACATTAGGAGTGAAGTTCCTCTTGAAACCTCTAGAGAAGTACCCTCATCACAAAAGACTTGACAAAACAACAGTTTCAGTACTCAACAAGAGTTAAGTGCTTATTAAAAGGCGAAAGCAACGGACAGTAACATTCCCCTATCAAGTCTCTATGAAGACAAAACTTTTACTAAATTTCACCTATCTTTTCATATTTATTTTCAACTGTTAAGAATAATTTATTATTAAATTTGTTATACGTTATTTTACAAATTCATAGTTGACTCAGTTACTATAGATATGAGAGCAAGCGTATGATCCAGAATCTTTAATACATATATACCTATATTTACATCTATAGAGCCAAATAAATAATTAGAGCAATTTCGCTGAACTAAATCAGCTGGGGGCATGAACGAGCTAACACTAAGTATTGCATAACCATCTTCATAAAAGGCGGCGGGTCAGATACTAAAGTATCTCCGCCTCATGCAACATTGTTCCTGACATCTGAAATATCTTATGAACACTACATTGAGGTAGAAGCATCATTATCCTTCTATCTACAACTCTGCCAAGAGTAATCTTGTGCGAAGGTAGACACCCTTGAAGACCCACATTAGTTACTCTTGAGTTTTGGCCACTGGTGGACACTGTTGCAGAGCAAAGGGGAGGCAACCCGTGACACATACCATGAATCGTACCGGTCACCTAGGCCGCCAGAGACCATACAGATGTTTAACTTAGGTGTGCAGCAGGAATTTGAAACATCAGAATAAAGAGCACAACTTATATAAAGTGCTGGGATTGCATAAGAAATAAATATATCATACAGTATTGAAACTAGACAGAGAAAGAATAGAACGGATGCTCCTTTGAGGCAGGTCGTAAGATTAAACTGATATGAGGTTGCGCATAGGGTTGGCAGCCTGTGACGAAATGTCTGTCCCTGTCATCTCTCACACCTCCAGCCCTGCGGCAGTATCATTTCTTCCTCATTTTTCTCTCCGATTGCTTTTATTTGGCATTTCATTTTTCCCTTTCATACATTTTACTCTTTATGCTGGACATAGCATGGGGAAAGTCTCTAACACGTCACTCCCCTATGGCAGTATTTGCTACGGGAGTAATTCTTATCTTATTGTGTCGCATTCATGCTTTCCGAAGACGTGTTAAGTTACGCCAGGTTATTAGACGGTCAGCGACAATATTTTATCGCATAATCTGTCTGACCATCTTTTCAAGCGACGGTGCTTGTTTATCCAAGCTTGTGTTGGGCAGGAGTGCTGAATAGAACCAGATTTGTTTGTCTGGCGAAACACAGGATAACCCGTGCACGAGGCGGAACTTATGACATAAGCGCTTCCGGGTCATCCTTGATACACCAACATTACTGTCTGTGTGACACATGTGGGCATGTTGTCATGTGTGTCTACCGATCTGTCTGTAAGTTTGTACACGAGGGCATCGGACAGCATATTACCATATATGGGAGACGTGACCTTTGCAAAATTTTTCCATGTCGGAAATATTTTGAAAGTACCACACCCGACCTGTTTGAATATGATTGGAGCGTTTATTTAACTCCATAACAAACTAAAGCGTGGGAAGAGAGGGAATATAGTCTGACTATTTCGCAGTTTTATTTCACTGTGAATTT